>MJUU01029906.1:131972-144294 GCA_002080025.1 Modiolus philippinarum
GACGGACGGACAGACGGAGGGTATTACAATATCCCCGAACTTTCTTCGAAAGTGCGGGGATAATAATGTATTTCATACAGGTAAAACATCTTTGACATAATTGTGTGTATACTGGTAGCAACATATTAGCCACTAAAAAACCTACGACATTGAGACTCGTTAGTCATAGAATGATTGTTTTACATTTAAAACCCTGTGTATCTGAATATAATCCGTTGTTCCAACGTACGTCTATTTTGCTGGCCACCATGTAATTTTATAAGCACTGTTACTTGCATATCTTGTGGGCAGTGATTAGGGAGTCTGAAATGATTTCCGACCGGGCAATCCGTATTATTACGGACAGAACGAATGTGTTCCGCAAAGCGGTCACCTAGTCGGCGGCAGGTCTTCCCTACGTACATTTTTTGACACTGCCCACCTATGATAGCATATATCAGATTTTGTTTGGTGTTGGCGTACCCGTTATGTATGGTACAGTAGAGTTCGTTTATACCGAATTCAAGCGGACTGCCGATTTTATTTCGTTATAAGCATCGTTCGTTTTAAGAGAATCCGTGTAGAATTACCAACTTCCGACAAATCGTCTTTTGAATTTTTTGTAAATCTCAATGTGAAATATGATTTCTGTTTAATGTTTTAAAAGTAAATTTCGGAAGTTGCGGTTGCACTTTACCAGTGAGAATATGCGATGGTTTGCCCAAAACGGAAGACAGGTAAATAATTTGTTCGTTAAGCAACCTGTTTTCCTTATAGCATGTAAATTTTGAGCAATTAAAATACCACTTGGGTTAAAATTCTCTTCGTTATGAGCCTGATTTCGTTATAGAAAATTTGTAATAAGTCTTCAAAATAAGTTGTTTTAATAGTGTTGGAATCGGAGATTTTTCTTTACTTCGTTATAAGCCTGTTTGTTATAAACGAACTCTACTGTATATAGTGTATTTTTTTGGGTAATTTGTATGAATTTCCTTTGATCTACAGAGACTGATATTCTCTGTATCACCGAACTGGACACTATCACGAAAAAATCGGGTCACTGTGAAGGCGTCACGTGCTGGTTGCTATGCTGACGTCATGTTTTGGTACTATTTGACGTCATGTTTTGGTACTATTTGTATTGTTCATACGCGTAATACGTTTAACAAAGAATGCATATAGATTATTGATATAAACAATAGCTTAACTGCGCAAAAATAGAAATTTAAGCTTATTTCAATTTATCACAGAGTTTTATTTAACATTTTGTGAATTACCGATAAAAGTAATATAGGACATTTTGTTTTTGATACGGACTTTATCACGGCATAATGCATCAAGCTCGCCTTAAGGGGCTCACTTGATACTGGCCATGATAAAGTTGGTATCAAACACAAAATGTTCTATTTTCAATATATATAGAATAATGGTAGTTTTGAAGGTCGAGAGAGAAAATATCACCGTATCGCAGCGAGTCCGATAGGACGAGCTGTGATACTAGTGACATTTTATGTCAAGACCTTCAAAACTACCATTATTGTTTTTATCGGCAACATCGTAAGAGTCATGATGTCAATTTCATGACGTCATTGCCTGACATTTTCGTGTATCAGGTCAGTACGGCGATACTGACAATATTAGTTAGTAAGATCAAAGAGAAAATGTACATTTTGCCGATAAATAAATATATACGTCGTCGTCGTCGACCTGCGTCGTCTGTCGGTTTTTGAATCCGCACCTCCTTCAAAACTAGTGGTCCGATTCCAACCAAACTTTCAGGATTTGTTGTTCACTTGGTGTAAATGTGCACTTGATATGGGAATTTTGATTTTACAGATTTTAGAGGTTCACGGAGCCAAAATTGCTCATTTGTGAGTCTGTCGGTTTTTGAATCCTCAACTCCTTCAAAACTTATAGTCCAATTCCAACCAAACTTTCACCTTATGTTTTTCATCTGGTGTAGATGTGCACCTGATACTTAGAATTTTGATTTTACATAATATTTTAGAGGTTCACGGAGCCGAAGTTGCTCATTTGTTATTCTGCTAGATTGCAGGATACAATGTATGTTGTTCACCTGACCTTGTTGTGCATCTGATACGTAATATTTTGATTTTGCAGATTTTAGTTGTTTACTGAGCCAAAATAGCTCATTTGTTAATTTAATTTGTTAATGTGGTGCTCTTTCAAAACTTTAAGCCCTATTCCAACCAACCTTTCAGAATTTGGTGACCACTTGATTTAATTGTGCACCTGATACTTAAAAATTTTGATTTTACAGATAGAGGTTCACTTGGCCAAAAATGGCTTTTCTGTAGTGCAGACGATACAAGTGTTCCATGGAACACCCATCGATTTTTATGAAATACTTGCCGAGATACAACTATGCTTACAGTGATATGCATATTTCTATCTTTAAGAAATATATCAGATTGCAGTTAGGGCAACAACTGTGGAAACACGTCCGGTCGGCCATGGGAGACATCGGAAGCAATAGCAAAGATCATGTACAGACAGTGTCCAAGAAAAGTAAACTTCCAATACACTATATATGTCAACGAAATATGAATGATATAACAGAAGTTAAGCTAAGACAAATACAATCTGAAACCATACAGGAGGATAATTAAAAAGCACGACCACAAGCACGTTTCTTGGGCGTTAGGAGATGAAGAACAACAATGAAAGCGTTGTTCCATTTGCTTAATCTTACCAAGTATAGGGATTTTGTCCCATATTCCATGTACATCTATTCTACATCCCTTTATTTGTTCATTGATCTAACTTCCACTCCACTATTATGAGAATAAACAAAAACAACTACAAGAAAGATAACGCTTTACAGAATATATACACTAATTGAACATCAGTTGATAACCTCGGGCATGGTTTTGTCTAGATTAATATTTCTGCAATGCAATAGCAGAGACTCAAACATGTGTTACGGTTCTACAACCCTTGTGGCAATCCAGATATAAATATAACTCACAAGACCTCAGGCAATCAAATAAAACCTACAAGTATTTTGACTCAATCTGATATAAATAAGTTTTGTATATTCTCATAAAAAGAAACAAGTTTTTCAGAGAAGACAACTTTTTTACAGTACAATATATATATATACATGGACACTTATATTACCATGTGTAAAATAGAAAAGAAAATACAACGTATTAAGACAATATGCAATTTTCACTGTGTCAATGAACATACCTTGTTATCATACTTGATACACTGTGAAAACGAAGTTTCGTTTGAATTGGAAGCTTTTGCAGAACTGAACTACAGGGGCTTCGAACACGTGTTGCAGTTCTACAAGACAAGCAACAATCCTGATCGAGAACACCGCTCACCGGGCCCAAGGATCACTGTATATCGCTGTGTAAAATGTTGACTGCTATACAAAAGTATACTTGGTAGTTTAAAAGAGAACATCTAATACTTATAACTGATGTATAGTGTATCGTATATACATAAGGAGTAGAACTAAGATTCTTCCATTCATGAAAAGCAAAGCCAACAATAGATAAATATAGATCACACACTACTTCAATACTAAGTAGTTATTAGTCACCTGTCAGGCGTTTTATTTCACACAATCACAAAGTTAGAATACAATTTCAGTATTTTATAGGTTTTAATTGCATCAAGGAAGTTCATTTGTTGTCTCTTATTATAAATGACCATATGCCTCGGGCAAAGTGTCACCCTAATTTTAGGTCACAGGCCGTCTGAGCTTCAGACAGGTATGTATTCCGACAATACCAGTACCGAACACAATGATCATATCAATTGTAGTTATCTAGTATACTAGAAATGCTGTGGAGGAAATAAACCCGTCAAATGATTGGAATTTGTTTTATTTAATCACGTTATTTTTCATGCACAAATGATCAGTGTTATCATCTTGCTTGGCAAGAGTTGATTTAACTGGGCACCTTGTTTGAAGCAATATTATACACAATGCATTTTCGTATGTGGAGACTTTAATTGCAGTATCACATTGTCTTTATGGGGTATCAATACATTTGTGTGGACGGATGTTAAGTATTTGGACCCATGTTCACACAAAAATTTATATTTTAATTACACCCATGACTTTAAAACGTTACCGATGTTGTGAAAAGCTGGTATGCGCGTAAGTCAAATAACCACCTGCGGTCGGCAAACAGGATTTCATCTTCTTATTGTAAGCAAATCACTTAGGCTATTTTTATAATCTTCTCGACCATGAAAGGATTCTTGTTAAACGTGTCTCTATCTTTATATTTGTTAAACTTATAAAATGGCTTGTATGGAGGCATCTTGTTTATTTTGGGTTTGTTTGAACATCGCTGGTTGAAACTGATATTGTAAACACTCCAGATCTACCACGATCTTTACATTTCTTGAGGTGAAGTATTATTTTCCAAGTGTTGTAGTTCTTATATAGAAGTATGAAGTATGTAGATCTGCCCTCTGTAAATAGCAAAAAATAATATTGGTAAACATTCAGTACTGTGTAATAATTTATGATGCTACATATATGTATTTATTTTCGTTTTAGTATTCCTATCCATCAAATAATATTTATTTGTGATTACATTCAATATTTCTATATCATTATCTCAGTTATCTTCTAAAAACTATTGTTTATATATGTTGTTGTGCTTCAGTATATATTTTTAAACTATAACCGCCTCTGTATCTCCATCATATCAATTCACTGTCTCTTCAAAAAGAACATCTCGCTACAAAGGACCTCAGCAAATACGAATTATTTGAATCACACTCCTATAACTTGTCCATTGCATCTTGTGCTTAAACGTAAACATTAGAAAACCCTTTGACTCCTGAAGATGAATCGCGAGACGATTAATCATCGTCATTCAAAAAAGTTTCAAGTGGGCCAATTGATCGTTCCTCCGCTACTTAACATCCCCGGTAGTGCAACTGTTTGTCCTTCCAAGTTAGGCAGATGGTTGGGTAATTTGGCTGGCAGATAATCGATTTTCGCTTATTGTCTATTGATAGATTGTTTATTGTATCAATTTTTACAGATCAATCATTGTGTCGAGTTTGTTGGATAGATCTTTTCACGGTTTAACATCCCAGTTTGACCCTTTCCGCTTTTGATACGTTGCAAATCAATAGATATGACCTAATATGGCTTATTTCGTAAACTGTTCAAATGTGTGCAATATCGATGTTCATTGTTGTGATTTCTGTGTAAATAAAACTGGCAAACAATGGCTTTTATGTGTATTTGAGCAGCGTTATTAATTGTTTTAAATATTAACAACTGCATGCTGAGACGCTTTATTATATGACTTTTTATATTTCGAAAGAAAATAAAATTTATTACACACACACACACACACACACACACACACACACACACACACACATATATATATATATATATATATATATATATATAATAAATATCGGTAATACTCAATTAAAACTTTCTTCCAAAACCAACAGATAAAAGAAGTCGAAGGACCAATATTCATGCCAAATTCTCAGTGAACAGAACTTTGAATCCTTGGTGTGCTCAATTATATATTTTAAGTCGGTTAACACCATCATATCTTTTTAAAGTCTACCACTGATATACTGATCTCATGATACCCCATGCAAAATAACTTCACTAAAATCTGCAGAACTTTGTTTACTGATTGATTGCCATAGATTTGTATGGCACTGGATTATATGGTGTTTCTGTACTGGTAATTTTGTTTTGTTGGCTGCTATCAAGATGGCCCATCAGAACGTCATAAAATAAATATTTGCATTCCTTACAAGGTCTAAGGAGAAGAATTTGCATGCTGGGAATTTGTGTCAGAAGAAAGCGTACGACATGATCACTCTACACATCGTTCAAGGTTACATCAAAGTGGAGTTTTGTACAATGGAGTCAATAGAAGCGATCTAAAAACCGAAAATGACGTTATTTACTTCCATAGTGAAAAGTTTAATATCTTTTTTACTTTAGGTCAACATACAAAGAATACAAGGAGAAAAGGATTAGAGAAAAATATCCTTTGAATGAGATGGCCTTTGTAATCGACCTGAATGTTTTGATGGTGATCAGTGGTATCCATAGGCGACAGTGATGTATACTAGTAAAAGGCCATTTTTGCAGTTGGGGCTAATACAGGGTTGCATCTCCGCGCATACCGATGTCCAAAATATATTGTAGACATACTTTTAATGGGAAAACAGTTCATATACAATGCCAATCAATGGAAAAGTTAGCTAATGTAACTACATGTATTTTCATATAGATTCATGTAGGCATGCGCCCAAAGTTGACGAGTGGGCTCCATTTAACGTGTCCACTATTTTACGATGTCGGCCAAGTTTGCAAAAAAAAATCCATTGTGCAGTGATATTTTGCACATTTCTTGCACCAATAATCAGTTTTGGTACCTAGCTTGACAACCCGATTCGCACTTATAGATAATCTTAAATCGTCAGCAAGGTTGCGTTGCATCTTCAACGGCATAAAAAACCGTGACTAACAAGTAGAGTCTTAAACCATATATAGATCCATGGCATCTCACAAAATATACCATCAACAATTAAAATTATATGGTTATCTTTAATTTTAAATTTTAAGTGTGCACCACAGTAAATCATGTGATATAATATATGAAGAAATGAAGCTATAAAGGTATATTTTTCATTGATTTTCACATAAAAATTTGAACAAGAAAGTTAAATCCCACCCAAGTTTTGTAAGCCTTTAATGTTTAATGTGAATAACACTTAACTATTAAGGATAATAACCCGTTAGTTGCAATTGTAAACATTGTGGGTTTATCTAACGAGACTGTCTGAAATACTTGAGCGGAGTAACTCGCTTCCTTCCAAATAAATACCTATGTAATATCTTTTAAAGGGGCATTAGATTAAAACCAGTAGGCAATTAAAAAATAACAATCGCCGTATTAGCTATCCTGCTGAATGTATAGTCAAAATTATCGGTCTTTTTAAGCCGCGAAACTAGGAGAAAATTAAAGTGATTCTTGTTCGTTAATCTCTTCACCTAACTTGTGCTGAACCTATTGTAGTACAAGGACTTCCAAACTATTGCTATCCAAAGTAATTTTCCGCGCAATTCATGTCAAATAAATGAGGATCTACAAATTAAATCATTAAAGCTTTAACTAGCTGAAGGAAGAAATTGAGCGAGTCGTGGTCTTATTTCCCAAAAGAGATTACGAAAAGAAAAGCGTTAAGTTAAACCTTTCGGTTGATTTTAAAGACGATTCCAAGGTACTCGAAATTCTCAAAGCGTTGAATGCTACAATGCACAATTGTTACAATTGCTAGTATAATTCAATTAATTTACTGAATAAGATCAGAGAGTTTCAGGGGTTGTTCTTCACATCTGCGTGCTAAATTTCCTAGATTAGATCACTTCATTCGTTACCACGTACCGCCTCGCCGATAATTGTACACTGTAATGCTAAGTTCGGTTCGTAACGGGATCGATAACATTAATTTGTCCATCCCAGAAGAACGTGACCAAACACCGAGTTTCAAAGCAATTTTCTCTGATTAAACATCATTTTTGGTGTGCCCGGAACAACCGGTTTGACTCGTACCTAATGTCTTCAGTATTTGCATATATGCTTGATTACTTGATGAAATGAACAGTGAATGATAACACGAAGCGAGTGTAAAAATTCTGTACATTGATGGCAAATGAAAAAGGCATTTCATGTATGCTGTTTCAACATTTTTGAATTGTATATAATTATTCTAAATAAAGGGCTGACCTGACTGTTTGAAATATTTTTAAAGTTTCATTACAGTGGTTTATTGCATGTAATTTATGACCCAGTAACAGGCCAAATAATCTTTCACATAATCGTTTTGAAATTGGTTGTTCAAGACGTCAGGCCAAGTTGGTACCGGAAGTTTGTAACATAAGTAATCAAAGCTCCGATGGAGCTGAATCACGAAGCCCTGAAATTCTACATGTGGCAAAACTTCGTAGTCATCCAAAGAACTACTGCATACGTCTGCATGTCTTAAGTTATAGTCCGTAATACGTGAAAATAACCGGATTGTGTGTTTCATTGCTATTATATATTATCAAGCGCATTTGGCCACTTATTGCGATTTTAAAGGCGTAAAAACTTCTTAAAAGGCGACCGCGAAGCGAGAGCCTTTTAAGAAGTTTTCAGTCTTTAAAATCGCTGTTACTGGCCAAATTGCGCTTGATTATTAATTTGTGCGAAAATTCGAACGAACAAATAGCGATGTTTGTATTTTGAATGCTACGAAACATTTACTACACTATTTTACGAATACTTACTACAACGACTCGTTATTGATTTTTTGTAACTATGAATAGGGACATGTTTGACCTAAATAAATAATCATAATTATAGAACACCAATCCCTGAATCTATTAGGCACTAATTGATACTCAAAACAATAAATACGTTACTGACTTTGAAAATTTATAAACGTAATGTTATAAACTCAATGTTATAATACTAAATTAATCGCGCTTCTGGACACGTGTACATATGTAAACTTTAAATATAGATCGCTTCAGCTGTGTGAATACACATCTGACGTGTTTATCGTGTGCAATAAAAACATCTTATAAAGGTCAATGGGCGTGATATAAAGACAGCCATTCATTTTCTATAAGCAACGAGTAAAAAAAAACGAGTAACTTGATTAACATGCATATTTTCAGTTTAATAAAACAACACCGTATTCAACTCAAGAAAATGAAGAAATATAACTTAAATACTAAATGTATCCGATTTTGAAAGGAACTTGCGCACTATATTTTATTGGAAGCACGAAGATCATCTTTTAGAGCTGTTAATAGGCTTGAAGCCTCACGCGGGGCACGTGATTTTTTTCTTGCCATATCAATATCTCTCCAGCCATTTCATGGCTTCGAGATAAAAATTACACCAATATATAATACTAACTCCACGAGATGAGATACAACCAATCAAAACACAAATTTGACATAGTATAACCAGAAAACATTATGAAAGTCGTCATGTCCAATTACAGTTTTAACATTCACATTAAGCAGCACGTAAAATTCATTTTTTCACTATTGGTAAAAACATTTCGAGAAGGATATATATGAGCTTAAATTTATAAAATAAATTCAAATTGTTTTCCTGTTATTTTTCATTTATGCCACAAAAGTAAAGTTTCCACAAATACTCGAATCATCAGAACTTATAATGGCAAAATTATGAAGCAATGTGGAATGGGAATCTGACTTATACTTGCCGGATATGTTGAAAACTAGCTTTTGTGAGTTTTTCTGCACTCTGACAGTCTTTCATTTTGCCATATGGATGTCCATTATTTTCGTTAAATTTACACCCAAAACGTAGCGGAATAGAATGTATCAAAATAAATTGTGTACATAGAAATTGGCATTGCAGGAAGACAGTTTGTACTCAAATAGATTCTAATGACTTGTCGATAATACTGTGAACGAAGCTTATATAAATGTAACCAAAGCAAGAAATGTTTTGTATTAATGACAGAAGTTAGTTTTTGCTCTTTACAACAAATAAATCCAAACCAGGCTAAGTTGAGATGCAAAATTCCGTAATTCGTATCTGCCTCTGCCGGATAATAGCATTATGATCCTAGATATCAGACACTAGGACCCTGAAGGTACCAAGTGTTCTTGTTTAGGTGATGTCTGGGGCAGTAAATTTCATTCTGGTATGGTCCGATGAAAGTATGACATCTTATGAGCATCTATTCGTGCTCTTGGAATTAAGTATTCTCTTTCGTTTACGTTAGATTACATCCTAGTGGCTTGAGTGGAAGGGATTGATTGTTCTTTCTCATGGCAACCATTCCTCTATCTACGTTATAGAACATGACCAATCTTGCCTCTTTCTTCTCTTTTGTAGAGATTTCCACTCCAGGCGCATGGCTGATCATGTCTGAGGCACTGGAGGTGTTTGTGTGCCGGTTTGTCATATATCTCGCAGCTCTTCTCTATTCTTGTTCTACCCTGTTAATGACATTCTTTGTAAATCAGACCTAGACAGCTGAAGCATGCTCTAACTATGGACTGACTAGACCAAGTATACGTATGACTTTATCTTGGTAGATATAACCTTCAAGTTTCATCAAAGGAGGTCAAGTGTTTCATTTGCCATATTTGTAATGTTTTGTATGGGCTTCTCCCATTTTATGTTATTTTGGATTGTAACGTCTAAATATTATGCTGATGAAACTTGTTCCAATGTATGGCCATGGAGATGGTACTTTGTATCTATAGGCTGTGTTTTGTTTTTGTTGGTGGCTCTGAGGATGTTACATTAATTAGGATAGAATTGCATACACAATAAATCTTCCAACATGGCTAATTTAGCCAGGCCTTTTGAAGTATATTATCATCATCCTTTGATATTATAGCCAAGAAGGCGATTGTATCATATGTGTATATTCGGACTGTGGACTATGTTTTTTTTTCGGTGGTCGTTTATGTTTTACATGAAAAGACAATACCGAGTACGTAACATTGCGGAACGTCAGAGCCTATAGTAACTGGCATGGACCTTTCTCTTTCAAGTACGGTTTGCAGTCTTAAGCTCAGGCTGTTTTGGAACCACTGGTTGATAGTACATCCAATGTAATACGACTTCAACTTGTGTATAAGTGAGCTATTTTTCTCTTTATGGTTCACAGACTTAGGAAAGTGCATGATTAATACATCAATTTGTTGTCCTATATCTAAGTTATTTGAGAGGTCGTCCAGGAACTCAACTTGTTTGGTCTAACTAAATTTTCCCTTTCTGAAGCCATGGTGCAGGTCATACAGAATATGATTATCTTCCCCATGGGGCATGTTTGATGAAGCGATGGTGTGCTCCATTACTTTACAGAATACTGAGGTTGGAGAGATAGGTCTATAGTTGAATGCGGTATACTTCTTTCCCTTTTGTAAAACAGGGTAATATTCGCCTAACGCCGGTCATTGGGAACATTTACTGTTTCAAGTACTTTATCACCGAACAGAATTGTCAAGAGCCAACATCCTAGAGGCAAAAGGACAAAGCAGGTGGAAAACCACATGAAAAAAGATTTGGAGGAGCGGTGAAATCTAGATATGTATGCATCTCTGCCAGAAGTGTTTGTTCACGCATAAAACTCAATACAAACAGTAGTGAGGCAAAAAGTTCCTTTCAATGCGAGCTTTATACATAAATATTGACAGGACAGAGTGACAAATGGAAGTTATCACTTTTGCATGGTATAGCTATTTGATAGCATATATTAAAGAAATTGGGTCAAAGAAGGAATGAAATGTGTTCTATTTAGACTAGACTAAGGTATGCCATTGCGGTCTGCAAAGGTACGAACGTGTTTCGTCCTAAGTGTCTAAAATACATTACTAATGACAACTTACATGCAAAAAGATTTATAAATCGCATTATTACAAATGTTTTCACGACAAAAGCTGCCCGACGGGGCCATCGATGTCTAAGTCTACAGCACGGCTGAGCAGATAAGATACGTGTGGCGATGACGAAGACGAATGGCTTTGGGTGTATAGAGAAACAAAGACTATTTGTATAATCATTAGAACATCAAAATTTTGACAATAAGCAGTAAGTCTTGTTAAACTTGTCCTACAATTGCTTATTAGACAAATCACAGCTTTCATTTCATGCAGTTAAAGCATACTTGCTGCACTTTGGCTTGCTAATGTGCACAAACAGCAAAGATAAATTACAGCTTTTAAAGGCTGTAAATTTATTGCCATGTATTTTGCAAAAGATAAATAGCTACTTTGTATATTTATATATCTTTCTCATAATGAAACAAAGAATAAGAAACAAAAGTGTCGTTTTTGTCCATCCATTTGTGTCATACAAGTCAGAATGTTGTCTCACGGTGACATAAAAGTAAACAAGGATACAAACCTTTTCAAGGACGACGACGTGCTTTTCCTGAAAAGCAGAAATATCGCTGTATGAAGAGATCACGTAATGCAATATGAATGATATAGTTCGAACAGATATATATATATTTCTGAGTGAATATTAAAACAAATGGAATCTCGAATAAATATCCTATAAAATTTTAGTTTCTTGATATTTGGGTTATTGGATGTGGTTTGTTTCCATTGATTTACCCACTTTTTACCCATTTGGGGCCATTTAGGGCTTGCTATATGGTGTGAGGTTCATCACTGTGTTGAAGACCTTACGGTGACCCCTTGATGCTTTGTTTTGGGTCGTTTTAACCTGGATATGGGATGTTGTCTCCTTCACATTTACCCCATTTCCTTTCTTTTTTCTTTTTCATATATATATATATATATATATATATATATATA
>MJUU01029906.1:146763-169100 GCA_002080025.1 Modiolus philippinarum
TATATATATATATATATATATATATATATAGCTTTATTCTGATAAACCTTTGCAGTACAATGGTATACAGACACACAGACATGCAATAACGACATAAGCAATGACATAATAAAAGGCAATAAAAAATAGATACTATTTACAATATATACAAACGGAAGAGTGTATTTGTTAAGCCTAGGAAACAGCCAGAGTGGAATTAATGGTTCATATAAATGAGCATAATTTTTTAAGAGTGGACCTTTTCGTACAAGACATCAAATATTTAAATTTAAGAGCATTTGGGTTATAAGAAAATTTCCTGTCAATACAGTTATTTTCTGTTGCTATCAAATTTTTTGCATTTAAATATATAATGAAACTCTTCTCCAAGATCATTCAAATCACACAAATTAATCTAATTGAATTCTCTTCTCCCAAAATAATTGATTTGAGCTGCACTGAAGAGACATAAGTTGTCGAAATGCATATCATTTTAGGCCTCATAGTGGCTTTTAGATGAAGAACAGCAATAAAAGTGTTGTTCAATTGCTTGGTAGAATTCACACTGTTAGTGCTTTTGCTTTTTGTGTTGTATATGTAGTGGTTGTGTGTTTTGTGGGTATGTAGTGTCTTTGGTCTTCCGTCTTCTGGTGTTCTTACTATTGCCTTGTCTCTGGACTTTAATTTATGTAATCTTGTGCTTTGTTCCTTCGGTATTCTACTGTCGTTGTTTTTGAGTCATAACTGAATTACAAACGATCACTGACTGAGAGTAATTTTCTATCATTATGAGTAAAAAGTATTTCTTACATCTTTCACGACGTTAGACCCACAATTAGAATCTGAAACTGAACACCTATAAATTTTTCATAGGCTTCACGTCAGCAGAGTTTGACCATAACTGGATTTATGAAACAAATAAGGGTATAAAGTTTTAATGCTCTTAAATGCATAAAAAAGAGGAGTCTGAAATCTGACAGGATTACCTAAAAGAACACGAGGAGCAAACCTCCATTACACACAGAAACAATAAAAATATACCGCAAAGCAAAACCTTGCGTTCAAGAATCAGGCGCCCCGGAAGTGTTACTTAATTCAGTTTCACAGTTGAGATATTACCGGACGCAAAAGAAGTGATTTGAATAAAGGCTGTACCATGTGGCTTTAGCTCCAAAAACAGTTATAAAATTTAAATAGACAAGAGTCTCCCAAACCTTACTATATAAAATGGGTTATAATTAAAGCAGAAAACTGCCTTTATATCGCATCATCGGTATGCTTTCACTTTAATGACATTTCATCATTTTTTCTGAAAAATTGCACCTGTGTTTGATATATCTCTGTATTGATAAAATAATGTATTGTACTCATGATATCATACTCATGCCTACCATTGTCAGTTACCTTTCACAAGGTCCAAAACTGGATCAATTCCTTATATTACATTCATTTAACGGCAGGATGGATTAAATGGAGTGAGTACTGATTTAATGAAAACTTTTGGTTTTGGCAGATACTGTAAACTACATAATTTTGTTCACAGTTTTGAAGACTGCAGAAATTATATTATTACCACAGGATCGATGTTTCTGGTGGTCGACTTAAGCCCTGAGGGTCACCAGCCCAGTAGACATTTGTTTCGGTTCAGATTTTATGTGGAAAATTGTCTAAGTTTGTAAAACTAAAATGCATCTCCCTCATGCGAGGCTCTGTCCTTAACTAATTTTGGATAAATTATATTTGTTCTCTATTGGCTTGTTCCTATTAGTTTTCGATCTGTGCTGAAGGGAAATATTCTGTCAAATGTCGAACTGCCGAAACTAAATTACAGTAGCTTTGGTATTTAAACAGATGTTGAACAGATCAACTTACTGACATAGTAACTGCTATCCAGTTTAAATTATTAGTATTTAATTAGTTAGTGGTAATACAAGTTCTAGTGCTACAATTTCATAGGCTGTAAAAACTAAGGTAAATAAATAAGGCAAACTATATATAATGAAGGCTCAAATGCTATAGAAACTTTGGTATTTAATCTTGTTGGTCATATCATTGACAATGCGTCAAAGCAATATTCAAAATTATAGGGTTTGCAATATTGCATAGACACAAATTTGTCTGTTTTTTTGCAGACAATAATATATGCAATTTAGGGATATGGAGCAAAAACACATTAGACAAAGTCTCTACAAAAACATGTTAAAACAAAGCAACGGAAAAAGCGCCCTTATTGCTGTTGTTCATCTTAGGAGGCACCATAATCTCTAGAAATGAAATGCATATACCCTTTTAATCACAATCAATAGAACATCCTCTGTCGTTGCAATTAGAAAAGAGAGTTGTAGTTTTATTAGAGATATTTATTTAATGCTATGTTGCTACTTAATAATCTGATAAAACTGACAATTTTATAACTATATAACGCATGAATCAAAATCTTGAATTCCTGATTTAATCTTGAAAGTGCACATCTGCAATACAAAAAACCACGTTTTTAAGTAAATGTCGATTATCAGTCTATATTATCACACGTCGACACCATCACAAAATACTTGTTCCTTTTTATTTTATTCTAGGAATTATGTAAAATTTTAAGGAAATGAATTTCTGTTTGAAAAAAGTTTGTTGCGCATTATTTTCTGCTGCATTGTTACGAATTAATTGCATAGAACCTGCTGTATCAACTACAACATCGAAGAGGGTTTATCTAATTGATGTAGTCTCGCTATTTTGAAAATCTTTAACCTCTAGCCTCAGTCCAGCAACGTTGCATTGGCGTTACGTTTGTCATGAATATTGCTGAGATTCCACCACAGAAATAAATGCTGCCAAAAATGAGCCTTGGCGGATTCAAAAGTATAATATAGTAAATTGTTTGGAATGTCTGAATTTCAGAAAATTTTGTTAAAACCTAAGGAGTATCTCCCTCATGCATAGCTCTGTCCTTGTATTATTTTGGCTTTCCTTTTTAGATCCTATTGATAATTTGTTCTCTATCAGCTTTAAAACATATGTCGGTTTACGGATTTCAAAATGTATTGATTTCATGAGCACTGAAGAGCCATAAGTGGTCGAAATGCGCATATGCATAAATTAAATTCAAAGTAACTTCGGTATTTTGTTATTTCTTAACACTGGGCAGGTGACACTGCTGGTGGACTGTTAGTCTTCGAGGGTATTCATCAACCCAGTAGCTAGTACTTCCGTGTCGGCCCGCAAACCTATTTTAATTTTAAATTTGCAGAGGTCTCCGAGGGTATTCAGAAGTCCAATAGTCAGACTTGTCTGACATGAAAATTATCAACTTCTAACCCATGAGAAATACTGAGGCTTCACTCCGTGTATGGCAGTAGGTAGGTGTCCTTGGTACTGGATTTGGCTTCCTATTTCGATATTTTTGGAAATGAGTACTTCTTTTTTTATTACTTTTGGATTATAGCTTTCCATATTATTTGAATTTAATGCTGCGGATGAGAGCTTTCTCCTTTAAACACGTGTACAGCAAAATGAAATTTACTATTTTTATGCGACTTCGGTATTTTTGTATTTCAGGAAATTTTGTAAAAACCTAAGGTGTATCTCCCTCATGCAAAGCTCTGAATTCAAATTATTTTGGCTCTGCTTTTTAGATCCTATAGGTAATATGTTTTCTATCAGCTTTTAATCATATCTCGATTTATGGATTTCCAAATGTTGTAATTTGATCTTGACTGAAGAGACATAAGTTGTCGAAATGCGCATATGCAGAAATTAAATTCACAGTAACTTCGGTATTTTGTTATTTATAGTCACTATAATTACATGACGTCTAAATATGGGGTAAATGGACATGAATAAAGTCCTTTCAAATACATGGTAAAAACAAGCAATGGAACAACGCTTTTATTGTTGCTCTTCATCCTGAGGGCCCTGAGGACTTCAACAATCAGTTTTGCTCATAAATCATAGAAATTTCAAGACAGCCCCTGGCACAAGTTCGAGCGGAATTCATTGTTTATTGTCGAACAACGCTACATCCATGTTTTTTTAACCATCTTTTGTCATCTCTGAATACAAGTATCACTTGTCTTGTGAAACTAGTGTTTACCTATTGTTGATTCCTATGTGGAAGGAGTTCATGGAATAAACCGTAAGTGAAAAACTGAATGCTTATTTAACACCAAAACTTAAAATTCTCATTGAATCACATCTTGAAAATTAAAATAACACATACAAATATAAAAAATACAAAATTGCTGAATCATTTAAGTATTTAAATGTTTTTAATCGAGAAGAATAGATAACAGTAAACATATAATATATATTGTAAACAACAAACGAGATTGATGCTTCATCAGACTATAAAACGTGTGAAATGAACTATGTTGAGTTAAAAAAAAAAACTTCTGAAAGCAATTTGATTCATATGTCTAATATACTGATGCTCTGCATTTTCAAACATATGACAAAAGAACCATCTTTGAGTTGATATGCAGATGAATTACATTGCAGATGAGAGCCGAAATCCAAACATCACAAAGACCGGAAAAAATGTCAAACCACAAGGATACAGGCATATCAAAATAAATGGTGGGTTAAACCAGTTTTATGGCTCGCCACACCTCCCTTTCCATTGTTGTAGTGTCTGGTAGCTACTCAACAGCAGTATAATGTGAAATTTAATGCTATAAATGAACACGAAAAATGCAACCTTTCAAGAAAAGAGCTCTTGTGAGTTTGAAGTGGGAAATGAAGAAATAAATGCCATCATATCTATCAATTGCATTCAATAAAGCACATACTAAGTGTAAGAAATTTTCCTTATAAATTATGCTTAGAAATACAATAAAGTATTAACGAAAGCTATTTAAAAGATATGAGCGAAACTTTCCATCTGGAGTATCACTTAGACCAAGATCTTTGCATCTAAAGGAACAGGTAAAACAATAATATAATCCTTAGTTGAAGTAACGATGAAAAAAGCCTTGCAGTTCCTATTTACTTTCTGGCATGTGGCTATGTTTTTCGGCCATTGTAGGTGTTTCCTGTTATCTTTTTTATTCCATTTTGCATATGATTAAAAATCAAAAATATTTAGAGAAGAGTATATGTTAATTACTTTCGAAATTAAAGGCTCCTCTCGGGCAGTTATGAATCCCTTTTTAATTCCATTTGAAAATCGTTGCTGTTGGGTTGAAGCTTTAAGTTATCAAACGCAGTTCGAACGTCCGTCGATCTATCGACTACTTTCTACAGTAATTATCTGAGCGGTTCAAAAGAACTTCTAATATATATCGAGGCCTACTTTTGAAACCTTGAAGTTTATCATCAAAATTAGCCTCAAAATTTATTCTTCTAATTTGACAGTAGTTTATGAATTCTTTATTTAAACGCCAAGCAAGAGGGGAAACCAAAGAGCAGTACAGCATGTAGTTTGATTTAAATTGCACGTCACAACGCGGATGACGCGTGTTACAATAGAAATTTGGATGGGGATTACACCCATTCTTTTTATGGAAGTTAATCCGTTCTTTAATTAACGTATTTCTAATTCTGCTATATGTTTTACCACAATGATGGACTACTTCTATCCTTATTCAGATACGCATTACTTAATGTATTTAGTATACCGTGAGATTGTATATTCATATATTTTCTAAAATGAGAATGGTATTAATCATTCACTATTCAGTATGAATAGATGAACACTGAAGTTGCTGACAATGTTGTTGCTGTAGATGGCAATTTCCACAACTTATGTCTGTTCAGTGTAATATAAGTATTTGTTGATGCGTTTATCTATCTTAATGCTTTTTTTACTTTCAAAAAATATATATACTATTAGTAATTTGTTTTGAGAGTATGGAATTCTCAGCTTGTATTGCATCGAGTGCGAAGCACGAGATGCAATACGAGCTGAGAAATCCATCCGAGCAAAACAAATTACTAATAGTATTTTTATCGCTAATTTTGTTATTAATATAAACCAGATATATGTTTCTTTTTCTATTGAAATATTTTTTAGGTTAAACATGTAATTTTTAGTTAAATGTAACGCTTTTTTGGTGGGATTATTTTTTCATGAAACGTCACGCGACGTCATATTAATACGCTGTTGCTAACGGTCCATAGAGAATGACGATAATATGTTCATATCAGCGCAGTGCAGTGATAATAGAATTATCGTCGCTCCGGAACAATTGAAAATCAAGCAAATTAGCGATAAAAATACAACGGCAGTAGAATACCGAAGGAACAAAGGGGTGAAATTCACAAAAAAGTCCAAAGACAGGGCAAAAACGAGAACACAGAAAACAATGACGTTAGACACAAAAACAATGACGCCAGACAGACACAAAGCACAGAACCAGAAACCACAACATTCAGAACAAAGGCACTCACAGTGTGAACTCCAGTGAAACTGAGAGTGACATCAGGTGCTCCGGAAGGGTAAGCATGTCCTGCTCTGTTAACAGCACCCGTCAAACTGTGGGTGATTCAATCCAGGAAAATGTCAAAGTCGGTAGTCAAATCCGGGAAGACGTGAATCTAGCTGAAAATGTCCACTTTCATTTGGGATACTGACACATCATATCTTTCAATGATGCTATGGTGACGGCCATAGAATTTCTTGAGGGATGAAATTAACAAAGGTTGAACAAATCCCCGACTAAGCAGCTTTTGGGACAGTGTTTTTGCTCTGTTCAAAAAATCACTGTACAAACTACAAGCTCGACAGTAACGAATCAACTGTGAAATGTACACACCATGGGCTGGAGAGGTAGGTATATTGCTGCTAAGAAAGGGAAAGTTCACAATGGGGAAATTAAAATCATCACGCTTGTCATATAGCTTAGATTTAAAACGTCCATCTTCGTCAATATACAATAAAAGATCTAGGTACGAAGGTGAAGTAGGTGTTTCAGTTGTTTCTTTAATTTCAAGCTCATTTGGATAGATCTGATGTAAATAATCCTTAAATTTAGGATTATTAAGAGAAAGCACATCGTCTATGTAGCGGAAGCTGAAATTAAAGGACTGGGCTAAATGTTTTTGTTTTCTTTGAATAAGCCCTTGTAAAAACTTGGCCTCGTACGAGTAAAGGAAAAGGTCAGCTAAAAGCGGCTTACAGTTTGTTCCCATAGGAATCCCTATTGTCTGTTGGAAAACACGACCTCCAAATTCGACAAAAATATTGTCGATCAAAAATTCTAACATTTTGATTACGTCAGTCTCGGTGTACTTCTTATTTGAATCGGTGTGGTTCTTAACAAAATATGTCTTGTCTTTCCCTATAACTAAATAGGTGTATCTGCGTTCTCCATTTTTTGTGCAGAAACATTGATGTATTAAATCTGCAATTACTGTTTTCAGTTTATTGTGTGGCAGGGTTGTATAAAGTGTAGAAAAGTCAAAAGTTTGAATGCTATGGCTATGGGTAAGACTGGTTGAGGAGAGCTGTTCAAGGAGATCTTTTGAATTTTTAAGAATCCACATTTGATTCACATCGCTTGTGGAGTAAGCTTTATTACAGTAATTTTTCAGGCCGTCTCTGACTGCGGTCAACAAAGTAGTGAGGAGCTGTGAAAGTGGTTTAGTGGTGCATCTGGAAGACCCGGCAATGAATCTGTTTGTATGGATTCTTATGAAGTTTAGGTACCCAGTATATGTAAGGGAGTTGATTGTTTTCATCATTAGCTTTTATGCCAAATGATGATAACACTGAAGTGTGATTTTTTACAATCTCATTATTAAAAATAGATATGATCCTTAACCTGTTTTTTACCAATTTACACTGTAATTTTTTTATGGCAGCGAAACACTAAGTCAAATGAAATGGTAGAAAATATATAGTCCATTATATCTGTTACCTGACTTATTCCTATAATATATGTTAAACTTGGTATAAAACAAACAAACAAAAAACAAACCATAACGAAAACACCATATTTTCAATGACCATGAACGGGTATGATCATGATTGGTAACAGGTTTTGACATACAAAAAACTTAAAATATATAATTTATGCGTTGTCTTTCCTTACCAACTTGTCACTAATTTGGTGTAATTTCTTAACAAAACGCTTTAAAAATTACAAAAATAAGAATTATCGAGGCGTGGAAAATCTCTGTTTGGGTCCAGTGACTGAAGTAAGAAAATTTTCTTAACACCCACTGTATTAGTCCACAGATGTAAGGACGTACATCGTTGCATGCAAGGAGACATATGTTTCTAAATCTTCAATTAAGATGAATTTCCACGTTTAAAACAGTTTTCGAGTAATTAAAGCTAGTAAATAGATAAACCCAATAGCACGTAATGCATATAATTACCCGTATTAAGGAACTGGTAGATGTAAATATTGTCCCATCTGCAACAACGACAACTAAGGCTCAGCACCATGACACCTCCGTTCCATTGCTTAAAACGACTGTGATTGCTTTTCGAGCTGTTGGTTATTGTTCGTATCTTTGACAGCCATTGTTTTGTAAGGATAGTGTGGTGCGGATAAACCAAAACCTCTTCCTATCTCTCACATTGACGTGAAGGTAATAATGGCGTCTTTTGTCTTGAAATCGGAAACGAGAGGTTGCTAATGATGCTAGAAAACCACAGAAGCATAGATTAGAAATTCATTTGACTGTACAATTTGAAATAAATGAATTCATCACCATGCTTAGTCGGAACTGAAAATGATAAAATATGAAAATCAGTTAGTTCTTTGAATGTTTATCTGAACTTCAATATATGTTAAAGGCCTTACATTATCTAGTGGTAATGGCGTTGAATTAGAATACAAAGAGAAAATATTCTTAAATTGTATGATCGAGTTATTCATAATTTGTTCTTTAATATTTTTGCAATGAATTTCTTTTTTTATTGCGACTTAAATTTTGAATATTTCACACAAAAATGTAAATTTCAGACTTGTTGAAAGATCATACTGTGTTGATCAAAAATATTTGAAATACATAAACCGAAATATTTGTAAACGCTGAAAGAGAACAAGTTACCAAAAGGATTTAAATAGAAAGCCATAATCAGCTAAAGACAAAGCTAATGGAAAAGGGAGATACCCCTTAGTTTAAAACAAAAATGTACTGAAATTTTGATATTGCAAGCCTCAAGGGATTTAAATAGAAAAGCCATAATCAGCTAAAGCCAAAGCTAATGGAAACGGAAGATACCCCTTAGTTTAAAACAAAATTTACTTCAATTATGATATTGCAAGCTTCAAAATAAAATCGGTTTTCGGACCGGCATCGAAGTGTTGACTGTCAGTCCACCAGCAAAGGCATCGGCCCAGTGGTAATTTATAACAAAATACCTAAGTTACGTTGAATTTAGTAGGAAAAAATGCCTACAAGCATCGATTTTTCGGTCCCGATTAATCATTCAACCACATCCATTTATCCAAAGAATTTACTTGCGAAAGGGAGTTGGTTATACAATTTTGTGAAAAAAGCATCTAGACTCTGGTGTAAAGATTATTGGGACTGAAATAATTGCTTTGAAGATAAATAAATAAACATTAAAAAGACCAGTTTCATCTATTGACAGTTATTATTTGTCTACACTTTATTCTAGCCTTTCACATGATTTGATTAAATTCAAATTGTGAAAACTTTTTTTTAAAATGTTCATGTCTTTAGTTCATTTGTTGTATAAAAACATAGATTCTATTCTATTATTTCTTTCAATAATCATTGTTCCTTGACATGTGATGGTATGACTAAGGCACTGAATCCATTTCTAGATGATATTCTTGTTCCCTTTGACAACATTGTTTATCACCAGGTCATTACAATTCCCATACGTACAAATTGCGCACCTCTCAATTCAGTATCTTTCTGTTCTGTTACGAACGGAGTTGCTTTAAAAAAAAATTACAAAATGGAACCGTTCGAAACAGTCATAAACTTATTTCAATTTTCAATGATAACAGCAGGTATATAATGACGATATCCTAACTAATGACAGTACCAAGTTCTTAGATTATGTGGAGATCATTTACTGACAAGAACTGAAGCCAGAAAAGAAAACAGTGATTCTAAATACATACCTTTATGGATTCAACTATCATCATTGACTCTGGTAAAGTAAAAACTAAACTTTTTGACAAATACTATCATTTTGATTTAGCTATTACTAATTTTCATTTCCTTGACGGCGATCTTCTACGAGGTGTATATATCTCAACTTGTTCGATTCGCAAGTATTTGTTATGCTTTTTACAACTTGAATGAATGTTATTAAATACACTTAAGATGTTTTTTTTTTCAAATTATGACTCGACTCGAAAACAGCTTACTTAGGACTTCTCCCATCCTCGTTTTCCCGAAAATGTTGCTAAATACCAGAAAACGATAAAAAAAAAATCAAGAAATATTTTGCATGGACCTGTTATTTTGGCTTTTGGACCAATTGGCCTGAAGATGTTACGTCTTTACTGGCCTCTCACTGATACATCCAATGGTTACTGAAAAACATGACGATTCTTTACCAAACCCTATGGGAAGATTTGAGTTTGATTTTTCTTCCGTATATTTGCAATGTTTAACTAGAAGACTAGGGTCCTTGAGCAAACAGCAGATAAACAGTCACCACTTCTTGACCAATTTGTCCAAATTCTGATCTGTCTCATTCTTTCAATTTCAAGATATTTGTTTTGGAATGAGAAATCTAACCTAGGATCTGACAGGCAACGCATGAAAGTAAATGAATTAATCAAATTTACTTTAGCAAAACTTTTAAATTGCAATATTTTGATAAAACGATAAAATACACATTCCCATCTTGCATGCAATACTTTATAAATAAATCGTTGAGTGGTTGTTCACATACAGAAATCGCAATTCACTCGTTAATGTGTTTTATTCGCAAGCATTCGTGCTAGTTTTACGAATCTTTTAAATTTTAAAGATTCGTAAGAATTCGTAAGACAAATTCGTGTATGTGAAGGGGGTATAAAAATGAGTGCACGAATACACATGATATCTAAAAATTGAATGGACATTGAAGCTTATTTATTTCAGATAATTGTAAATCTTTAGCAACATGTACGGAATATAGAATATACTTGGATATATATTTTCAACTAGCAATTTGATTTTGTTTATTGATTTTGCGAAATTATTATTTTTCGCTGACATTGATATTTCGCAGTTGCTCCCTCCTGGCATTATCCTCGAACTAAATGTGTTATAACCAGCATCACGAACGCAGTTCTGAATATTCTTGGTTATATTTTTGAACTTTCGAATATGTGCATAGTTTGTTTGAATTTATTTTACTTTTTAATTGTGGTAAATAAATGTCCGAAAAGTGTCGATATATCAATTCGATTATTATTGTACTGTTCAATTTAGGTTATCATTTGTCACATTCTTAGGAAGTGTGTATCCTTTCGTATTGAGCACGTTTTGAATTAAGCCAATTTTAAGTCTGTGTAAATAATTTTGAACGGGAGATAATGTAATAATATTCAGCAATACCCTGATAGACTGTGACATGAAATTGTAATATGCCGACACTGTAGATGCTTCCTGTTATCTTTTTTTTATTTCATTCATTAATTTTTAATACAGTTATATATAAAATTTTGTAAAAATTTTGTGATTCCAAACGTATACAAAATGTCTGTATACGAAATCCAATGTACAAATTTACGAGTAGTACTAGCGACGAAGCATATCTGAGTAAAATCTTTCATACATACTGTTTAGTGGTAAGAACACCAACAAATTTCTTTCCAAAATGAAAAAAAATATACTTTCACACAAGTATATTTTAATAGCTTTCAATTTTAAAGAATTTTATAACAACTACACTTTTAGAAAGTGAAAATTTACATACTGAAATCGATTCCCCACAATTACAGAGAAATATGCGGCAACAGGGTACCTTTGGATTATCAAAAATTTCAAACTTAGCTGAAATTATTTATGAACCAACTGTTAAAATAAAGAATAAAAAAACTGGAAAAAGAGGATAATGAAAAAAATACCGGACAGAACTGTCCAAGCGACATCAAAAGTGCAAAAACTTAAGACTTGCCTAGATGTACCCTCCCTTTATTCCTTTAACTAGATAAAGTAGAGCATACGAAAACAAGAGCAGGAGTTAAAATTAAACATAAGATTGCCAACCATATGTCTTTAGCAAGTCAAAAAGGTGAAACTTATCAGTCTATCCATAAAAGGAAATATAAGTTTTACTGGAATGACAGACGCAATGGTTTTATTTTTTGTTGTGTCTGGGGATCACTTTCTTATTTACGTTTTTTAATAAATATCAATAAATTGATACGCCAATTACATTACGGTCTAATATATTTCCATTTCAATAAATGTATATCGTTTCATTTTCGGTAGTAAAAAAATCGAACGACGTTTAGTCTAGTAATAGAAACTGAATATGAAATGTACAGACGTGTGATATTTCCTTACAATCGTTATTTAATAAAACTAACTCCAATAGAGATATGTAAATTTTATTTTCCTCAGAATGATATTTAATGTAAATTATTCTGTATCTAATTGCCGGCTAATTCATTCGAGGCTCAGCCTTCGCTTTTAGCATAAAGTTAATACTACAACCACTGATAGGGCTTGCAAATTAGTATTTTCCTTAGCATATTTACACAGTATCAGAATAGTAAATTAAAGTATACACTAGTCACGAAGTGGTTTCCTTTTTCAGTTGGTACCTCTTCAGGAAACGGGCATTGATCATTTTCATCCTGTATAAAATATTAATACAATTGCATGACACCGGTTTTTTCTTCATTACAATTGCTAATGCGAAATCTGAATTGCACTCACAAATTTTGCATAATACAGAAAGCTAGCGCCACAAACTATCTTTCTCCAGTAGGCGATCGGTCGTCGACGGTTTAACATTATAAAGATTTTATTTCTCCAAAAGGATATTAGCATAATTTTACTTTTTATAGTTATACATTTGCGTATAGAGGAATGTGTTTGTTATTCATATCATTAATGTGATATCACGTATTAGAAATGAACAATTAGGATGCGTATGTCAATTTCGTGGTGATTTAAATGTTGTGTCCAGTTGGTCAAAGCAATACAAATGTGAATTCACGTCTGGGACGGCAGTTCTACCTGACATCTACCCGTTATGGCACATTAAGTGAATTTTCAAGGTAAGTCGCCAAACTTTTGGATGTAGATAACGCTTAGTCAATTTTTACACATACGATGGTTTATGGTCTAAGGTTATATTTATGACTTAGTGAATGTATATTTTGTCTTTTTAGAAGTACTACCTTTTCATTATTGAAACAATGCGCATGCGTGTATTGTTTTACACTTTCCCTCGTCTAAAAGTGCAGTCGTTGTTAAACAAGAATAACGATTTCCGATTCCCTTGACCATTACTGATGTTCAGGAATAATTTTCAGAAACTATTTATTGAAGTTCTTATCGAGTTTTTCAAAATATTTGAGCAATATTTTGTCATGCTGTTGAAAAGGTGTTTTTCAGTGCAAAGTTTTTGACTAGAAATTATGGGATGGTGTTTAGGTATCGAACATTAATACAAGTCAACAGCGCAAAATTTAATTAAACATACGAGGGGATCTTATCTTTTCAATGGCGTATTTGACAAATTAAATTTTGGTGTTTAGTTGGTGTATTGTATTTAACCAGACATGTTACGGAATGAATAAATTGCTTACCTGGTGACGATGTTGCCTAGGTTACACTCTTAAGTATTCAACTAAATGAATAACCAAAAACCCTGCATTTATTATTATGATCATTATAAGTTGCATCAAAGTTAAACAAACAAAAGATTTCTTAACTTATTAATTTGCAGTTTTGTTTCAAGTATTAATGATTGTTGTTACGGATCAGGAAACTAGTAAGTCGACATTTACAAATGATGTGCATCATATATGTCACTTCAAAATGAAAATAAACCTAGAAAAGTGTTTGTTTTGATAAATGAAGTTTCATATTGTATATGAAGATATGGGAGGGTCTTTTAACTCTTCATAATATTTCCGCATACTAGTGTCATTTACGTACAATTGTTCCATAAATGCCAGTTTTTGTTCTTTCAAATGCATTTCGGATTTCTTTGAATACTGTTACTGATATATAGAAGAATACCTTGCCAGACAGTAATGATGAGAGTAGAACTTCCAGACAATAATATTTTTGCAAGATTACTATAAAGCAAATATTCGCTGATTAGTTATTACGACAATCGATATAAGCTAACTTACCCTGGTATCAGTGCCATGGATTAAGTAAATAGTAAACAGTGTTTTATTCAAATTACTAGTTAAACGATTGGATTATTATCTTCAGCAGTTACAAAAAGTGAATTTTGTTTACTTCATGCAATTATCTGGCACCTTTGAAAAAATGAAAAAAAAAATGTTATGCAATAAAAATTTTGTTTCTTTAATCTGGTCATTTGTATGCTGTACATTGAAAACACAGCAAAGTTGTCCGACAGAGGGCAAAAAAAAACTGGCACCTTCGAAAAAATGAAAAAAAAAGTTATTCAATAAAAATTTTGTTTCTTTTATTTTGCCATTTGTATGCTGCCCAACTGAAAACACAACAAAGTTGTCCGACAGAGGACAGAAACTTTAGAAGCTTGAACAGTTATGCTAAAATTACCTCACCAACTGCTTCTATTAGAGGGATCTCGTTAAATATTTCTTCTAGACATATTGTGGTTTTATATTATTTCTAGAGCTCTTAAAACGTTGTTTGAGCTTGTCAGGATAAAAGACAAATACATTGTCAAAATGGTCAATTTTGAATTTAATTTCAATTTCCATGTTATGTTATTTTTATTAAAGGTCTAGAACGGATTTTCAAAGATTTAATAAGGAATGAAATAGAATGATATAATAAGAAACATCTATAATGGTTTAAATTACAATTACGTGCTTTCTTTCTGGAAGAAGCATAGAAGTGAATGCACTGGCAAACGAACACCGAAACCATAAGGTAGAGAGTAAAAAATCAAACAACATTAGCAATATGGAAATATTGTTTGAATAATGCATCCCAAAAGTCCATTGCACAAAATTCATTACATGGCTGTAAATGTCGTCCCCGTATATGGCCATTTTGGCCCGTTTATCTTCCAGTTATCATAAAAACATACTCAGGCAACATTCCCACATGCAAAAATTGCGCTATATTTAAAATTCAATTTCGTCAATTTCTAACTTCATAAAAGAATTTTTACGATTGAAATCAAAATACTAGTATGTTACGATATTGCATTTACAACTAAGCTTTCGGAGAAAATTTTACTCAAACAAATTAAAGCTCTACCCTTAGATGCAATTCCCAGTTTATAATCTCTGTTTTGCTCAAACCAGTGCCTTGATGCATTAAAAGTTAGTTTGATCCTTCCTATTTAGGGAGATAAAATGTTTTTTTTTTCTTCTATTTTTGGGGATTCGGTCACATTAGATCATACCTCATTTTTTGTAAGGGTTCACACTGCTAGTGCTCTAGTTATGAAGCGTTCTTGTTCATTTATGTTTTAATTGTTTTGTCTTTGTCATACGGTCTCAATTCGTGTTGGATATGAATTGCCATGAATTTCCCCTTTCCCCATTCTTGCTTCGGTATTCATTTGACGATGTATTAGAATCCATCTATTATCTTTGAACCATATAAACCACTAAATTTATTCAGACATTAACCAATTGCATCTTATTGTATGATGCTTGTATGTTTAGATGATGTTGGTTCAATGAAACGAGCATCCATAAACTTTTGGTTGCCCGAGTTTAGCTCATTCCCTACGGTTGTATTTTTTAACCAAAAAATAAATCATGTTATATGTCTTGGAAACCAAAACCTTTCACCCAAATTCAATAAAGTACTCCTGATATGAATGATTACACTTTTCAAAAGAGATACGGGCCCAAAGTTAATTTGCAAAATTAAAACCAGATACTAAACCATCTTGTACCATTTTAGTATCAGATTTAAACCTTCTGAATGGTAGGTTAGATAGTATAAATGAATTTTGAAATGAATATACATGGGTGTAATGACTATTCTATTTTGACTTTACCCTGGATTGACCCACTGACAGTGTGACGGGTGCTGTATACAGAGCAGGACATGCTTACCCTTCCGGAGTACCTGATGTCACTGTTTTTTTCGAGTTTAAACTGTTAGTGCTTTAGTTTTTTGTGTTGTATATGTAGTGTTCGTGTGTTTTGTGGGCATGTAGTGTCTTTGGTCTTCCGTCTTCTGGTGTTCTTGCTTTTGCCTTATCTCTGGACTTTGATTTAAGTAATCTTGTGCTTTGTTCCTTCGGTATTTTACTGCCGTTGTTCTATATGAATTGAGAGTGGATACTTAATATCTATCTGAAAGTCAAAATTGACTTACTTGTTTGTAATTTACTCGGGTCCAAAATATTTGTACTCTCGCTCAAAGTTGCTGAAAATAGATAAAAAATGTAAGTTTGTGATTGATATTGTTATTTAAAACGTGCAAAAAATATAATACTTGGTATTTCTAGTTATTTCAAATTAGAAAAAAATATTGATGAAATCGTTGAAGTGTCCTTTGATTTATTTGCGGCAACGTACATAAACCTTCATATTTTTCACTAAAATACAAATGTAAGAAGGCATTTATATACAAAACAGTATCTGTTTCAGAACAAAGCTTGAAGCTTTTAAAATAGTATATTTTTATTAAAATTATATCCTTTAGATATCTTGGAGTTAATAAAGGCATAACAATTTAGTGATATACTTTTATTGCGTAATACTCTTACTGACAACCTGTTTCTACAAAATATTTGAAATCTGTAAAAATGGCACCAAACATTAAATCAATGTTATTGATTTGTTCATTTTTCTACGATTTTATAACATTTGATGTTAAGTGGGAGGGGTGGATGGGTGCGATTATGAAGACAAAATCTTTATCTTTGAACAGCATAAACCATTGATTATGGAGTCAAAATCTTGGTCTTTTTTCAGCATAGACCATAGCAATTTTTGAAAATCATACCTATGACTCATATATGAGCATATATCAGTGATCTTGTCGATCAAGCAACTCTTAATTTTTGTTTTTACTCTGACACGTGTTGATCAGCAAATGTCATCGGAAATACACGTGTAATGATGAATCAAATCAAGATCCTTGCATGTCAATCTGCAATGTGCTCGATTAAATGTAACTCAACAATCTTCTCGATCAAATCTGCTCGATCAAATGTTAATCCAAAATTAAGTCGATCAAAGGTTAATCAATGATCAATATTGTTTTAATGAAATATATTATTTACATACTTTTTATCCTCTGTTTTGCACTGAGCCCTTGAAACATATGTAACAATAGAACATATTTTGTGACTGTCATCATTTTCTCTGTATTTTTATGTCATCTAGTATGTTCTGTTAAAAAAGTCATGAAAAGACGCAATGTTTGTATCGGTCAGAGCAAGATTCTTATCTTAAATGTGTTAAAAATTTGTAGAAATAGATATATCACTATAAAAGAACTTGCAATCAAAAGCAATATTTCTTAAATCCAGAACCTTTGTTGAAAAGTAACAATATCTTAAATCTATACATTATTTTTATATGAATGAAACTAAATTTACAGTAACTTCGGTATTTAGTTATTTGTTACCACTGGGTCGATACCTCTGTTGCCGGACTGTTAGTCCCTGATGGTATTCACTAGCCCAGTAGTCAATACTTTGGTGCTGACCAAATAACCGATTCTATTTGGAACACTGCAATATCTATTTTTTGGAAATTTTGTTGAAAAGTAAGGAGTATCTCCCTCATGCAAAGCTCTGTCCTTGGCTGATTTTGGCTTGACTTTTAGATCATACTGGGTATTTGTTCTCGATCAGTTTTTTAACACCTTTGAATTTATGGTTTTTCAAACGTTTAGATTTTTTCTGAACTGAAGAGGCATAAGTTGTCGAAATGCTCTTATGCAGAATATTAATCACAGTAACTTCGGTATTTAGTTATTTTATATTTCTGGTTTTCCAATTCTTGGATTTGCCTGGTGTAAAGAGACATTAATTATCTTCACGTGATTCAAAAATTATCTGAATATTTCAGTACTTTGTTGTTTTTTGTACAGTGTATTTAAAATAAATAATTGCCAGTAATATATACGTATAATCCAAATTTTTGTGCAATGACAAATTATGATAAAGGCATGACATGAAGGGGACCATTGTTACCAATTTTGGTTCTAAATGGACCAGAAAATTCAAAGATCCTTGAACGTGATATTTATTATTTTTTCTAGTTTGATTTAAAAGTATATTGAATTCTTAAAGTGGATTGAATGTTTAAGCTCTTCTCGATTTTTCCGTGACTTGAGAGACCTTGATTTAGGCGATTTTTATATTGATTTTGCTCCTTCCTATTCTACTGTTTAATTATGCCATTTATATGTAAAAATTCAGGTGCATACCAAATTTGGAATATATTTTTTACAAAATAAACAAAAGGGAGTTTGCAATAATTATAAACTTTCACCATCTATCTATCTATCCAACAACAATACAGACACATATTTTCTTTGGATACACTCACCTTTCTTTGTTACGAGCAAAAATTGATGAAAATACAACTGTTTTTCTTCAGATTTGAATTCTAAAAATATATTTCAAGGTCCAGAATTAGTAGAATTGCAAGATGAGAGAAAGAAAGTTTGTAATTGTCTGTATACAAAGATTACACATCACAAATTTACCTTGAATGCATTTTGAGAATTGTAACACGGAATTGATAAAAATCAACTTTTGTGATTGAATTGAAATCTTTTTATCAAAATAAGCGTCAGAGATGTTTACCAACTGCAACTTCATTACCTTATGAGTCTATTTTCTTTTTGTCTGTTATTTTATCTTCTCTCATTTGAAACATCATGACTCTTAGATTAATATAGTATCGAGAGTAAGGAAATTATACATGAATTTATGAATACCTGATACAAATCAACTATTAATCAGTTTAGGGTGTTTTAATAACTTATATTTTAATGATAAGCACAAATTGTGACAATCTGTTTTCCACAAAATTATGACAATATATGTATAATGTTATTTAATTAACATGTGGTTTTAAGGACACAATGGTTTAATTTCCTATTTCGGTATTTTTGGTAATGAGTACTTCTTTTTAGACTATTTTTGGATTACGGCTTTCCATATCATTCGATTTTAATGCTGCTGATGAGAGGTTACTCCTTGAAACACGTGTACAGCATAACTAAATTTACAGTTTAATATGCAACTTTTGGTATTTTTGAATTTTAATATTGGTAAATGTGCGTAAAAAATTCCTAAATACCGAAGTTACTGTGAATTTTTTTCTGCATATGAGCATTTCAACAATTATGTCTCTTCAGTGCAGATAAAATCTAAACATTTGGAAGACCATAAACTCAAAAATGTTTAAAACCTGATAGATAACAGATAACCAATATGATCTAAATGTAAAGCCAAAATCAGCTAAGGACAGAGCTTTGCATGAGGAAGATACTCCTTAATTTTTGCAACACAATTTACAAAAAAATAGATATTGTAAATGTTCAAATAGAATCGGCTTTCGGGTCAGCAACGAAGTACTGACTACAGGGCTGGTGAATACCCTCGGGGACTAACAGTTCACCAGCAAAGGCATCGACCCAGAGGTAACAGATAACTAAATACCGAAGTTACTGTGAATTTATTTACTGCATATGCGCATTTCGACAACTTATGTCTTTTCAGTGCAGATAAAATCTAAACATTTGGAAGACCATAAACTCAAAGATGTTTAAAACCTGATAGATAACAGATACTGTGAAAGTACTATTGTTCGTGGGGTTCCAATTTTGGTGGATTTCGTGGTTCGCTTTAACCACGAAATTAAGTTCCCAACGAAATGCATTTTTTCTATAGAGTTTAAATGCATGGATTTTGAATCCACGAATTTAAATACCCACGAAATGATGATATTTATGAAAATCACGAAAATTGATGTTCACGAATTAAAGTACTTCCACAGTAACCAGTATGATCTAAATGTAAAGCCAAAATCAGCTAAGGACAGAGCTTTGCATGAGGAAGATACTCCTTAGTTTTTGCAACACAATTTACAAAAAATTAGATATTGTAAAGTTTCAAATAGAATCGGCTTTCGGTCAGCAACGAAGTACTGACTACAGGGCTGGTGAATACCCTCGGGGACTGACAGTTCACCAGCAGAGGCATCGACCCAGTGGTAACAAATAACTAAAAACCGAAGTTACTGTGAATTTAGTTTCTGCATATGCGCATTTCGACAACTTATGGTAAATTCTAAACGTTTGGAAGACCATAAACTCAAAGATGTTTAAAAACTGATAGAGAGCAAATTCCCAATATGATCAAAATGTACAGCCAAAGTCAGCTAAGTACAGAGCTATGCTAAATGATATTTCCTACATTTGACTGATAAGTTGCCATTATTTGAGCATTTATGTGCTTTTTTAATTTACAGATGCATGCTTTCTCAGGTTCAGGGTTAATTGTGTATCTTCTTGCCAACACGTGTCCTCTACCTGTCTTACAATGTAAAATCATCCATGTACCTTCCTAAATGAAAAACATGCATAAACAGCTGATTGCTAATAACACTTGTCTGTTCTTGTTCAATGTGTTTGACATTAGGTTTGTTAATCAACAATGTCAGTTGAGAATTATTCTTTTGAAATGATTATGTAATGTTATTTTTAGACCACAGTCATACTGGGTAGTTCACAATAGTTAATCTCACACTCAAACAGCCAAGTAGTAATAGGGAGTATAATTACCATCTCCAGCCATGCGTGACGTATCAAATGATCCATTTCTGATATTAGTTATCTTTATATTGACAAAATTTGATTTACAACCACTAATTATAGGTTTTGGAAATACACGGGCAATAACATTTAAGATTATTTTATTACCTTTGAATTGTAAATTTTTACCCGATATAAAATTCATGAAGTATGTTTCACTTTCATCTGAATTTACGCACGCGCACCAATGATTGCTGAGTAATTTGGTTTAAAAAATTGCTATATTATTCATACGCGACTTGCTCCTTCGTATAAAATACAACATTCTGGTAGTTATTATGTAATTAACCTTACTGCTTAGCTTTTATACTATATCACCTGTATTGATTACTACCTACCCTAATCACTCCTTTAATACTATATCGCCTGTATTGATCACTACCTAACCTAATCACTCCTTTAATACGCTGCTATTTTCAAGTCCGTATTCTTTGAGTAGTTAATACTGCTGTGCTTTTGTCTTGCAGTAAAATATAGACATAAGTATTTGATTAGTAAACGATGCTAAAAAATTTATTCTGTATGCATTACTTTTTTATCTGACTTAATTTGAATCTTGCTGCAACCTTTTAGTGGCCACCAATTAATCTTAAATTGCAGGTGTTTCTGAGGAGATGTAGACACACTGTGTTTCATTTCTTCATGTGATTGTCTGTGTAACTGCTGAGGAAATTGCATTTTATTTGTCTGAAATGTATGTTGCGACGGACATATACCTTAATATACACAGAACTAGAGGACAATCTTCACATGCTTCCACAAGCATTTATTATTCTTCTTACTTATCTACTTCCTGCTAAAGACACTTTGCCAAAGTGTCACACTTCCTGTGCTTAAAACAACCAACAAAAGATGCTCGTTTAGGGTGATCTGTAGGCCTAATATACTACCCGGTCGATTATATAGATTTTTCCAATTGTACCCGCTTTACAACATTATCCTAGAATCCCAATTAAGTAATTTATATATCTGAAAAAAATTGCTGTGAAAATGTTAATTAATTTAAATAATCATACCTTGAAATCAGTTTATATTAGGCTTAAGTAGTGCATTAATATAAAGCAATGGGTACAGTATTATCAATAAATTTAAAAAAACTGAATAACATCGTCATCCCTGGCCCAAATTATACAATTTACCTGTCAAATAGCAACGGGCATCGAGATCTTTGTGAAAACTTTGCAGTGGTGCTGCCTTTGATTTTGACATTTTATAACATCACTTTTTAATTCAATGGGAATTTTGTTTGACCAGCCAGAAAGTATAAATTTTATTTGTATCGTTCTATAAATTGACGCAGTTTTTCGTTACTTTTCCATAAATAATAAAATACCGAAATTCCTGGGAATTAAGATTCTGCATTGGCTATTTCGGCAATGTCCCATCAGTGCAGAATTGTACATTTCACCAGATGTTCTATACAATACTATAAATATAGATTACACCACAAGATCCCGTTCATTACCATATTTTATCCACTAGAGATAGTTAAATTTTAAAATTTTAATTGC
>MJUU01029906.1:169143-210941 GCA_002080025.1 Modiolus philippinarum
AAATTTAACTATCGAGAGTGGATAAAATATGGTAATAATCGGGATAAAGAGGTGTAATCTTTTTCTCTAATGATCAATGATTAACACCGAGAACTGTATTCCGAATAGATTTGGCGGGAAATAGCACTGGGCTTTATTCTACATACGTTGAATAAAGAAAATTTATCTAACGGGTCAAAACCGGTTTAAACTTGACATATCATTAGAGAATTCTATATAAACAATGAAAGGATGTGGAGTAAACGTACATGAGACAAAGTTTTTAGAAATATATGGTGAAACCTTGTAATGGAGCAACACATTTTTGTTGTTCTTCATCTTGAAGTCACCTTGGTGTATTCAACAATGAGTTTGCTTATATCTGAAACCGACTGGTGGTTTGGATCTCACTTACTTCACTCTAGTAAGTTCAAGAGCACTAGTTCATACACACGTCTATGCAAAATAGCTACTGTGTTTTACTCATAGAATTAAAAACACTAGTAAAACTAAGTGTATACTGTGAAAACATTTAATTTGAAATTGGAATAACATTGGAACTTTGAAAAAGTAAGTAAATTCATGATCTTGGTCTGAACTTAATTACAGATGAAAGAGAGAGGAGCACATCATGATGTATTTAAAAATTTGTAAATTTACATGTCATTACTCACTATATCCATGAAAAGTAATAACCCTAAAATGGTAATGGTTTAGCTTTTTCGACACTAGATTTGAGTTCCATTGTGGACAGTCAAACAAACTATCTCCAGATTGTGATATATTAACACAAAAACGATTTTAAAGCTGTGATGCAAATAATTCAAGCCTTATTTCGGGCTTGTGGTTGTATGAATCAACAGAGGAAAATTTAATTTATTTTTGTTATATTTCCCATTTTGTAAATGTAATATATCAAACTGTATCTATAACTTTTACAAAATGGGAAATATAACATTTTTACGGCTGGTTCGATTCTAATTCAGTTACTGACTGTTATTCCCAAAGAGTATTCACAAGACAAGTATAGACCAGCCCAGAAACGTGATTTTTTTGTGCAAACTAGCATTTTTTTTTAATTTTTGTTTAAAACATCGATAACCGAATGCCGAGGTGAAATGGTTGAAAAGGCAAAATTAAAAAAAAAAATGAAAGTCCCAAATAACTAGTATCTCCATCGTGAAAAGCTAATTTTGGCTTCCTCTTATAACCTGTTTTATTAGCTTGCAAACAAAAATTGGTCTTCCGAAAGATTTGATTCGATCTGCACTGAAGATACATTAGTTGTCAAAATGGTCTTCTGCAGAAATGAAAGTTACAGTATCTTCGTTATTTATTCATTTCAGAACGAACATTAGTGCACAGGGTTCTTTAATTACCTTTCTAATGTAGTGTAAATATCACAGTTTCAATGCTGTATGGGCCCATTACACTTTCAGTTTAACATCTAAATGTAAAGGTGTCTAATTGCAGACAGAATTTAAAACTTCTTGGCAACACTTGGCTGTTAGATCAATGTTGTAGAATACTGGTTTAGATTATCAACAACTCTTATCTTAGAAACCTAACACATGATTTAAGATTTCACAAAAGATGCGACAAAAAGTCCATTTAAAGTTTATTTTCTTAACTGAGTCCATTACGTTAAAAGATTTTCGGATGATATAGTTTTTAGGTCATGATAGCTATTAAAATAAAAGGTGTAGAGTTGACAATGCTACGTTCGAGACTGTCTTTCTCCAATTTCACGACTGATCAACACGTACAATAGCCCATAAAATAGATTTAGCGTTTATAATGAAAAATTCTACAGACCATAACGCAACCATTTTTATGACTGCACAGCTACGGTTTTGGTTGCTCAATTTACGGGCGAATGAACTTGTTTTTTCAACATTCATAAATAATAAACTGCTAGATCCTGCTGTTTTACTTTCATATATACTTTATATTGGTGCTTTCCAGCAGAAAGTTATATAAATATTGAAAATATCTTTATTTTGTCAATCCCATAAACCGGAAAGAAATTAGAACCGTCTGAAAGGACAATCTAAATAGTCATCGAAGTATTGATAGTCCTCATTTAGGAAAAACATAGCCGTTTTGTTATTAATTATCTAACTGAAAGGTTCTGGCCTTTAAACTACAGTTGTGTCAAACGCATTAACACTTTAAAAAGAAAGATCGTGTGAATGGGTATTTGTCAGGAAGTTTGCCCGGAGAAAAACACATCACATTGATAATGATAACCCGTCGCGAGACAATTTATTATCCTGTATGAAATCCTATTCAGCTGACTGGCTGCAACTGAAGTCTCATATAAACTTCATATCACCAATTATTACGTTAAAATGGTTTTCTTTTCACAATCAGCAAAACAGAACTGTGTGTATCACCTTTTGAAGCATGCAAGAGTACATTCAAGTTTTATTTATTTCTCGTCAATTTTAAGGAGTAAACTCTAACTTAATATTAGGGTGCGATTAGGTGTAAATGGAGAAACTGGTGCGTCCACGTATTGCCATGGTCTTATGTAGCAATTGTGTTTTCCAAATAAGAGAACTTCAGATTTTTCCTGCTTCAGATACAATTATGTTTGTCAGGTTTGTCTAATGCATGAATTTTTGCACGCCCGAGTCCTTCGTCTATTCAAATGCGATATGAGATACCATATTCCTGGTTAAATAAACTGACTTATTGTACAAACTTGCGCCAGTCCTAACTATCAGTAACACCTTTCAGCTTACAACCAACTGCATATCGATAGCTTCAATGTGTTGAAGGCGTAGACTCGCTTTTTATTCTCTCGGAGGTTCATAATAAATTAAAAGATACCGAAGATACCTTGAATATAGTTTCTGCATATGCGCATTTCGACAACTTATGTGTCTTCAGTGCAGTTTTGGAAAACCATTAATCGAAATAGGTGTAAAGCTGATAGAGAAGTAATTTCAAAATGATCTAAAAAGGAGAGCAAAAATCATATTATAAGGACAGGGCTATTCGTCATTTATTACCTAAATTTTATATATATTATAATCCTCAGACAAAACACAAAATTAAACCACAAAATCTTGAAGCTGATATAAGACAAAATAACATAATAAAAAAAAACATCTCAAAGTTTTCAAGTATATATATTCCTCCCTTTTAAATTGATAAAAGTTATCAGTGCTTTGGGAAAGCTTTATTATACTCATATTTTAAACTTGACATTGTATTGTTGATGTCCTTGTGTTAAACGTGTGTATTTTGGATTGTAAGTTGACATCTGTTTCTAATCCTTATCTTTTACTTATGTAATGGCTCCAATTTCAAACCATTTTACACAACACTTTAGTAAGTTGTGAATGAATACCTATCTTTTAAGGTGATACAAATATATATTTATTTTCATTTCGTCCTTGTATGCCCTTGGAATACAAGGTAAAGTTGTCTGGAAGGGCTTGAATGTCTTGTGTCGCAGCTATTCATGGGAAATTTCTGGCTTATGCCATAATTATGCTCGCCATGAATCTTTGTATCAATATGTCAATACACTAACATAAGACACCTTAATCATCACAAACAAACTTTTTGATCTGCTGGAAAAAGTTAAAATTAAATAGTAGACCGTCCAATAACAATAGAATTTCCTCTCTATTTCAAATACTTCTACGACTCTAATTATTGCTAGATTATATCTTGTGTTCTACCAATCAATATCGAGCACAATCGAAGTTCCATAAAATGAATTACAAAGAAAGGTTTACATTGAAATTTGTTGCCGTCAAAAGGATAATATACAATGGCTGATGACTGAATTAATCCGTCTTATACATGTATTGTGTGAAAAGATTACTTGATACAAAAAATCCAAGAAAAGCAAGTATTATCCCATGAAATTGAAAACGACGGATATGGAGAATCCTGTAACAGGTAGATCTAGACTCTTGTAAAAGCATAGAAACGAAATAGAAGATGTTACGGAGAATCAAGATAACAATTTGATCAGTAAACGTGTAAAAGTGTTGTTTTACTCAAATATCACTTCAATAAAGTGAAAATTTATGTTTCTTTCAGCTTTATCTTGTAATTAAGTAGACATGTGATACCCAAATACAGGTACTAAAATTTAAACATGCATCTCATCTCAGACAATTTTCTACCTTGATCTTTCAATAACGAACACACACACTGCGTCAAAAGCAAAAAAGATTGAATGGGAAAATATATTCCCAAGCGGTAAATCAAGTTAAGCTTATAGATATAGTTGCATGGACAGCCCTTGTCTCCTCTCTTCTGGGAATACCTGTAACGAATGAGTGTTTCCCGACCTCCAGCCAAACCAGGATTGGACAATGAACAATACTTTTTTGATTCAAAACCTATTCCATATGGTCCTAGAATAGACGAAGTGCTGCAGAAGGTAAAAATCCTCAGCACTACTCTCGATTTTTCATTTTAATTCATAAATTTTAATTACAATTATTTCTCGTTTATACATGGACTCGGAGTAGATAATTTTGATGCTTTGGATAAGGAATAAATGCACAAGAGATAAAGTCTCTAAAAACATGACAATACCAAGCAATGGTCCAACGTATCATCTTAAAGCACATTGAGGATTTTGACAATGAGCTCATACCTCATAGTAAATTCAAGATTGTCAAGATGAATCAACACAGGTGACAATCCTGTTGTGTTTCATGACAAAGGAGTCAAAAACGAAAAATGCAAGTCAGACGACTGCGCACAGAAAGTGCATGCATTCTATTTTAATTCAAGTACACATCATTGACAAAGTGAATTGTAATCTCAGCGATGTTTCGAAGAGTGATTGGTAGTTTTCATTTTTAAATTGTTTCAACATTCTTAAGTGCACGTAAAACACCCCGCTCCCCTCTTATTTAAAGAAGCCAATCCTGCTCATCACTCCAACCCTAATTAAGACTCACTCTTGACAAAAACCTTTACACAATTATTATAGAAATATCTTAACCTGGATATTATAGAAGTATCTTAACATGAATATCATAGAAATATCTATTGTATTTTTTCAAACAAATTGGATACAGACTACGAAAAGGCACGTGGTAGAGTTATTCATTTTTATTGGCTTCAAGTCATAAATACTTTTTAGGAGATTGACATCTTATAAATGCAGATATGTAAGAAGTGCATTGGTGCATTTGATGCACATAAACAACATTTACCTCCCGCTGATTTGGAATATCAAATTATATCAAGAATAATATTTCAGACAGACTGCATATTTTCTGTTGTTACATAGTTAACTTTTAAACTATATAGCAACACGTTTCTGGTCTATGTTTTGCATCTTATTCCTCCCTTATCTGGTGTTGGGAAAATCATTGTTTAAAAAACGATACTCCCTATGACAAAGATGGGTCATTTGTCTCAAATTTGTTCTGAATATACTTTTGAATGAGACAATATCATATTTCAAACCTTATTTAGACAAATGTTTGAAACACATGTCTCGTCTTTCTGTAAAATACCCAAGATTGCCTTGTTACAGGTACACGTGGTATCTAAATGTGGTTATATCTTATTAAGAATGGTAAGCTTAGTTGTATTATAATGGGTTTCAGCTTATAACATTATAAAAAAAAGAAAGAAAAAAAAATACCATAGATGCAAAACGGTAAATTTTGCTTTACTGTTAACGTGTTTTAAGGAGTAACCTCTCATCAGCAGCATTTGAATCAAACAATATGGAAATCCATAAACCAAAAGTAATCAAAAAGAAGTACTCATTACCACAAATATCGAAAAGGAAGCAAACTCCGGTACTAAGGACATCCACCGAGTGCAGCATTTCTGCAGCAATGCATAAAGCAACCCAATTTTTCAATTGCTCAAAAAGTAAATTTGTTATAGCACCAAATTCAAGCTGTACCTTACATAATAACAAATAGAACTGTGGAAATATATAAATAGTGCATTAATGAAAGTATAACCGAAAACTCTTACAATGGCCGAACATTACAATAATGCCACAATCCACCAGGGAACTGCACAAGAAAAACAATAAAACGACAAAAGACAAACATAGACAACTAACTAAATACCGAAGTTACTGTGAATTTATTTTCTGCATATCCACATTTCGGCAACTTATGTCTCTTCAGAGCAGATAAAATCTAAACGTTTGGATAACCATAACGATGGGAACTCGGGATAGCCGGACTTGGTACTGGCACTAGCAAAAGCTAGCGGTAGGGTTAAACCGGTTTATGGGTACCTAAACCTCACCTTTCTGTATCATGTTTTCCAATAGTATAATAAACACACAAATAAATCCCAATACATGTAGACCACTAATTCCAAGACCACAATCTTGAAAAGGAAAGAATAAGGCGAAACGTAATTTAGAAAGAGAGGTCAATTAAGGAGTGCTCGCCGCTAAACTGTCGGCTAGCTCAAAACGCATAGTCTGTTGGTAAAACACTGTCGCCCTACGGAAAATAATCAAATTCAAAACTTCCCGAAGAGTCAGTTTATAAAGAATCATCAGGGATTTCAGTAGACATCGGCAGTATCAGTGAGAGGCCAGTGTAAATGTAAAATGTTTAGGTCATTGGATCCCAAAGCCAATTTAAGGGAATGGTCAATAGCCCCTATTACGTACAAAATGCAAGTTACGTCCCAGTTTGTCTGGATTTTTATCATTCTTTGACATTTTTTAACAATATTTGCGTTAAACCGAGGGTTGGAAATGCCCTTAGTAATAAGCTGTTTGCTATATTTAGATATCAAATGTTCATTTCTTATATAAAACTTCTTAAATGTGTTTGTCAATTTATATCCCTTTTTAAGTTTGGTCAATCTCCATACCATAAAGACTTCATACAAGCTCTCTCTGAATGACAAGTTTCGACCTCGTCAACCCCATCTTTTCTGGTACCAATTCCCTTACCTAGTAGACCATTTCTTTTTTTATCATAGATAAATGTAAAATTGGTCGATTAATACATTCACCGTTTTGGGACACATTTTCATGCTTTATGATCTACCCTAATTTTTAGACTGATAACCCATACTGGTCACTGAACATTTATAACTAATGTCACACACGCAATGTATCGAATAATAAAATCATACTTTTCAAGCAACTTTTCTGGACACCATTCTACTATGTATTCATACAGTGTGGCACGTGGAATACCAAGCACTGATATAATGCAATATTTGAAGACTCCATTTATATGCTGTTGAATAGAAAATAACACCAGCATGTTTTAGAGCATCCTGGAACTGAATTAGTCTCGAGTATCTATATTCGGTGGAACAAAGCTGGATTCAATGCGAAGAATAATTATTAGTTTATCAATTAGTAATTATTAGTTTATCAATATGTCCTGCAGTCGTTTACGATGAAAAACAGAGCATATTTTGACTATCAAGTGATGTCCCAGTTAAACATTTACTAAAAAGCCGGCTGAAATGTAACACATCACTTGATATATAGTTGCTTCGTATTCTTGGACTGAACGTCGATGCAATTAACACGCTTACCAATGACTAATCGTCATATGTTTTTCAACTCCATTGAAAAGGACAACAGTGATTTAGCAAACAAAACCTTGAAGTGATTCTCAGGAATTTAATTGTGTTAATGTCCAAAAACAGTTAAGGTATCAAGCAATCAACGTTGGACTGAATGGGGTACTAATACAATAAGCTTAGACAAAATGCAAGACAAAATCAGTTAGATACCACCAGAAAGTTTATCGACCGTCATACGACTTGGTACAGGCATTCCAAAAGAATTGGTGGATTAGAACCATTTTATTGCTTGCCAAAACCTCCCTTTCCATTGTGACAGTGATTGGTAGCAACTCGAGAGCAATGGCTATTGAGAGGTTATAGACAGTAAAAATTAATTATCATTCCATTGCTAAGTTAAAAAGAATCTTAAATTACTGTTCGGACGGAAATTTCAAAATTTTCGCAAGAGACTGATATATATTACAGAACATCTTAATGATCGTATGAAACGGAATTTCTTGAAGCCTTGATTAATAAGGCGGTCACGATGATAACTATGTATATTGAAATAGTCTGTATAACTTTGCTAGCTCTTACATAACGAATCAACTGTGAAACATGCATTCGGTAAGCAGGAGAAGTTGGAATATTACTGTCCAGGTTAGACAAATTATTAAAATGGAAATTAAAATCGTCAATTTTGTCGTAAACTTTAGTACTAAAATGACCATTTTCGTCGAACTCAAAACGTAAATCCAAAAATATGCAGATCTAGTGTTTCCTGTCGTTGCATTTATTTCTAGTTCTAGGACATACCGTATAAGTGGTTAATTTTCGCCGGACGCAAATTTCGCAATTTCTTGCAAAATTGCGGGACTTTATTATCGTGGGACTCAAATTTTCGCGATTGCTTATCATTTACTGTATAAAGTCTCATATAAATTATATTTCGCGGTATTCAATTTTAGCGTCTTCAGAAAAAAAACACTTATACGGTATATTGATGTGATCCATTTAGCAAAAAATGCGATAGTAGTGGAAAGAACATCATCAATGTATCCTATGATTGAGATTGAAGGATATAAAATAGGTAGATGACAAAAGAATCCTAAGTCCAAAAAAGAATAGTCCGCATACAATGACAACAACGGAAACATAAAGAAAAAAATACCTCGCATAAGAACGGAACAAAACAGAAAAATGACACATACAGATAAATAGCACACACACATTTAAAGCTTTTTGTGAGATACCGGTAGAATAGGCATCTCCTATATCTTATAAGACACTAGCCCTGTTGAACATGCAATGAAGTCAAAACCATTACAGGAAAAGAGGGAAGATCTTCTGCCATCAGGGAAACAGATATCCCAAAGAGGTCCACAAGATTGCGATGTCACCGGTATAACTTCTGAAATGATGAATTCAAATTATAGGTAACATTCCCGTGATCAAGTGTCCTATTGTCGCTCGTTTCAAGCACAGGCCCTTAATTCGCGAATAAGTTAGGAGATGTAAAATCCATATGCTTGCGCTGTTGGAATGTTGTGAAAACGTAACGTTAACTATTGCAAAGTTAAGACATCGCATTTGGCATTCAGCTTAATTTGTAGTGTATTTATGTTGTCAATTGCTATATGAAGGTAAAAGAATGAGGTGTACGTGAAAGTGTCTGTTGTGTCCTTAAGTCTAGAAGAAGAAAATCACTAAAGCGATTATCCTTTAGTGACAAAATACCATCTATATAACGGAAGATGAAATAAAAGGAGTTAACTTTTTCTAATTTTTATTTTAAAAGCCCTTCGAAGTCTTTGTTTCTTTGTCTTTCTAATTTTTTTTTCTTTTGCACTGACGGCTCGGTTCCCACTTACTTGTAAGGCTAAAAAGGGAGTAATGGAAATAACCGGTTTAACGCTAACAATAGTAATTGCTGATATAGATACTATGTGTGATAAAGTAAGTGAGAACCGAACCGTCAGTCTAAAGTCAGTGCTAAAAGTCTTAAATGTTTGTCTCGGTGGTATTATGTCATCGTAGACGAGGCAGTGAGACATGTTCTTATTTCTACGGCTCTTCTAATTATTCTTCCTATTTCAATAATTTTTGTTCAAGCAATTATTTTGCAATATACGTAAAAAAATTCAACTTTGCTTATTTCAGCAAAATTTAACTCTTGGTAGATGATGAGTATGTAAATAAAATGGACTGATCAGATTATTTGGTTTGGGTGACATCGGCTATTGCTTGCAATTGCATATCTAGTTTTGTTTTGAGATCCCTTTGAAGTTTTTGTCAGTGGTGAGATTTCTTTTCACTTGTCAATAATGTGAAAGTCTTGAAAGCGTATTTACTTATTTATTTCACCATTTCATTCTAATAATTGTTCTTTTTAACTAACTAAAATAAGGAACATTTATTAAACCCTAAGCCTTGTTTCTTGTTTTTATTTGCTGATGCTAAGGTTAACAATGAGCAAAATGTATAAAGTGTAGAAATTCTTACACTGTAAAAATGTGTTTAGGGCCTAAACGTTTTCCTAAACACTATTCTTGCAACAAATTTTAAACATATTCTTAACCTAAACATGTTTAGTATCGTTTAGTATCTAAACATGTTTAGGAAAATGTTAACAGTCTAATCATGTTTAGGTTTTATGTGTTTAGCTTGTAAACATGTTTAGACACTGTGTTTAGGTCATTTATCATAAATCTTGTAACTTTTGAAGAGTTTGTTGGTGTATCCTTGATTTTATGTCTTAGTCATTGGTGCTGATTAAAGCCCATAAGACTTCTCTATACAGAAATATTCACACTGCCTGAAAAATGACTGCACAAAATGACGTTTTATCTGTATTTGCCCACAAAAAAAACAAGCCTCAGCATCTCATCTTACAAGCCAAGACCAATCAAAAATTTAATTTGATTATATGAAACCCATTACATCAAGATGAAAACCAACAATATAAACCTTATTTATTCGGAACATCTCATATCCTCGCACAATATTTAATACAGCACTAGATTTTTATAATCATTTGTGTGGTCCCTGTTTTTTATTATTAGTAGATGATTATAGTTTGGAAGCATAATGAAATATAACACAGAATGTAGAATACAAATCGTATATATTTATTACAAATATTATTTATATTTATATCCAACAATACTGGTCGTGTACCAGTTATCGCCATTTTCACACGGTGATTTTGCATTTGATCTTCATAAACTCGGACTAAACTTTTAATGTGTGATATTGTAAACAATTACCACGTAATACGTTAACCAATCTTGGTCATTTTCAGTTTCATTGCACATGCGCAGTAATATAGTCATTTTAAAAAGTGTGTGTTTTCTCGACAAATTTTGCTGATGTGTGTACCAGTTATCGCCATCTTTCAAATTATGAACGAGCTTTTTTCAAACTGTTAAATGTACACTTTAATCCACTGAAGTACTCCAGAAAAAGGGATGATCTAAAAGTGAAAAAAGAATGAAAGGTCAGCCGATAAAATTTTCAAACCGAAAGTAGCATGATTTTTATCAATGCGAAATTCGCTCTATTTTTTCACTATGACAAGAAAAAAGAAGATCTTTACAGTCCCAATTCATCTTAATTTGACTATTTGAAGAGAAAGCAACAAAGTAAGCATTTATTTCTGGCAGAAAATATAGCTGACACCCGAAGTTCTCTTTTGCGACATCACATGTAAAGAATCTATTTTTAGCTAATTATCATACGTGACCCCCACATGGCAATATATATTTTTAAAGAGGCTCCCAAGGGATTTTATCTCGGATTTTACTGTTCTAAAGATTAAAATAAATTTCTTCAAGGAATGTATTTTTAGGATAATGTTGTCACTTCTGTACATAACCGTGTAACAAAAGTCACGCACGATCTCGAAGCACGTGGAAATTGGCGATAACTGGTACACGGCGAAAACTGGTACTCGACCAGTATAGGTCACGGAATGTCCATTAATATAGCGTAATATAGCCCAAGGAATGTCCATCAATATAGGTCACGGAATGTTCATTAATATAGCTCAAGGAATGTCCAACAGTATAGCTCAAGGAATGTCCAACAGTATAGCTCAAGGAATGTCCAACAGTATTGCCCACGAAAGGCCAACATGATAGCTCACGAAATATCCAATAAACGTCCTCGCTCACGTAAAATATAATCATTAATGCCAGTACTACTGTCATTTCGTCATTTTAAATAAGAAGCCGCATATCAAATTGGGAATTTTCATGCTCAAGATTCAGAATCCTTTAAAACTTCCGTAAAGTGAAAACGAACATGTTGGTGAAGCTATTGTTTCAAACAGTTTCTAGAATGTTATCAATCTTTGCTCCATCGTAGTGTTTGACAAGATTGGATCTCTCATAATCTTGACTTTTGGACAGCTTCTGCTTGGAAATAGATAGTCTAAAGTATGGACCTGAAAAAAAGAGTAATTCAAAACAAAAGTTTGAGAACAGTGTTCATTATGGAACCATATAATGGCTTAAAATTTAATTGCATATATATCTAAAATTAAATTTAACAAATAAAATTTACATGAAAATACAATTAAGATTAAAAGATACATTCACGTCACAGATGACATAAATCATCGGTAGATCTAAAGAACATTAAACCGAAAATGATCCAAACGGTATTGGCCTCCCCCTTTTTTTTCAAAAATTATAACTTGAGCACCATATATATGTAAAAATTCATTAAAAAACAAACATGTTAAATTTTCTAATTGCTACTTACCTAAACTAAGATAATGTCACTATGAATATTTCCGTATTCCATGCTGATATCTGCAAAATAAACTTTAGTTCCCCTACTTGTTTACATTATCTTTCATAAAAAATGGCTGACCACGCTATTTTCTTTGTGTAAAATGATACAGTTAGCGGGAAAGTTTTATGTGTTCTAACTCTAAACATGTAAAATGTTACATGTTCTTCATCTAAACATGGAAAGTGTTACCTGTTCTCAGTCTAAACGTGATTAGGAAATTTACATGTTTAGAAATCATGTGTATAGAATTTAGACATTTTACTAAACATGTTTCACATAGTGTTCAGAGCCTAAACACAATTTTTACTGTGTATTCATTGGTCTGGTCATTCCAGGATATTTTGCACTATTTAGGGGTAAAAAATAGATTTGGGGAGGGGGGGGTATTGTTGTCATTGAAGTATATGTTTCATTGTGGTAAAAACCTAAAGTAGGCCAAGAAATATGGGCAACTAGTGCTAAATTAACATTGTACATAAGGTTAGAAAAGCTTAAGACATGACCTAATCTACTGATAGGTTGTGTGCCGTATAACAAGATTTATAGATGAAGTCGATTTTTTTTATTGAAACCGGAATCACTTACAAAGGCCAAAAATCACAATCTACAAGGTAACTGAATAAGAGAAACACAAAAAGATATAAGACAGTCGTAAACAACGTTAGGAAAAGATAGCAAAATCAAGAGGTAGGGTTAATCCATTTTAGGGGTATTTAACCCCCCCCCCCCCATTTCTCTTTCCCGTTTCCCTATAGTATAATAAGCATACAAATAAAATCAAATGCAGATAAACAACTAACTACACTAACTACAACACCACTGTCTAAAAAAGCAAAGACTGATACAAAACGTAATTTGTCGAGGAGTGCTTGCCGTTAAAAAACCCGCTAGCTCATGGAGCCTAATCTGCTGGTAAAACACGGTCACTCTACTGAAGAAAAATCAAACTGAAAACTTTTCGAAGGTTTTACTAAAGAATCATCATGTATTTTGGTACATATCGGCAGTATAAGTGAGAGACCACTATAGCTGTAAAATTGTCAGGCCATATGACCCCAAAGCCAATTTCATGCAGAATATCCTGTTAATCTCTCTTGTTAGGTAAAGAACGGAAGTTATGTCCCTAATCTTCCAGATTTTTTACCAGTTTTTGGCTTTTAGAAAACATTTCCGTAAAAACGACGATCAGAAATGTCTTTAGTAACAAGCACGTTTCAAGTCACGCCATACTTCGATATCAAGTTTTAATATCTTCTATACAAATTGTCGATAAATAATGTCAACATAATTTTAAAACTTGGGATTGTCAATAGTAAGGATATCGTCAATATACTAGATTCTGCTGTTATCTTTGAAATGGAAATAAGTTTATCACTGATTTGTAGGGTTCCCTTCTTTGGTTTGTTTTATATTAGAACAGAAAAAGGTCTGCAATGAGAGGTACACAACTTGTAACTATGGGGATTCCAACAACCTGTTGATAAACAATGTTGCTAAATCTACCAAAATCACGTTTTGTCCTTTTCATTATTATCAGCCAGAAAGGAAGTAGCCTATCTGCTTTTCTAATGTTTTACCTTAAAGCAGAGAGACAAGGAATGAGGTACTAAGTACTAGGTTTTTGGACAGTTAGCGTTGTTCCATTGCTGTTTCTGTCAGTAGTGGGATTTCTAATCACTCTTTTGTCCACCATTTGTACGTCTTGAGACAACAACACTTATTTTGCTACTTAATTATTCTAACCATTTTTTTTTGGTTATATGTAAGAGTATAGTTTAAGTTGGGAACCTTTATTCCGGCCTATTTCTTGTGATTCTCTTAATTATTTTTGTTACGGCACAAATGGAGGCACTTGTATAAAGTATACAGATTATCATTGGTTCGTCCGTCCATTCTTTGATATTAGGCATTTAGGGTAAAAGACAACTAAATAGAGTAGGATATACGTCTAAACATTGGCTATGTATATGTTTCCTAATAGAAAAAACAAATCTAAGGCCAAGAAATACTCAAAATTTCCAAATAGTGTCTCACTTTTTGTCAACAAAACATTTCAGACAAGGACAGAAAAACTTAAGATTTGACCTTATTTGCTTAATTTTGTGTGCCATGTAATCAAACTTAGATTCAGTTAAATTTCTTTTTAATTCTTGGCGTAACAATCGATCTGGTAGTCCAAATGTTAATTGCATGATCCAGTCGTAACAATGTTTATTGCATCAGTAGAACTTTGCTCCTGAACTAATGACAATAATATCGTTTTAACACCTAACACACAAATACCTAGCTTCAATAGGTTACATTGTATTCTTTAGTCTAATCTAGCTGAAGCATAACTTGTTAAAAAAAGACTCGCCCGTCATTTACGACTAAGAACGCATTAAAAAGTTATAAAATAAAATTGTTTATCGGGGTTAGATATCTCTCAGGCAACTAGTTTTATACCATTATAAAAGTATTTAAACTTCTTTCCCATTGCGCATGCGCACAACAATAAGCAGCTGCCGGGTGGTATGTTATGACGATAAAATCATCACCTCTATCGCTCCAGGCCTAAATAGTAATTTGATGTCAGGAGAGATGTTTTTTTCTGAATTGGTGAAAAACTACACTTTGATGAAAGAATAGGGGTATGAAATTTAAAACGGACTGTATCTAACGAAACAAAATAGGAACAAATTGAAGTTAAAAGAATTCACAATAATTGAGCTCTTTACATCGTTCCCTGCATGGGAAACAAGTTAATGGATAACTATAGTTCAATTTCCACGTCAAAATTTCGATTAAACAATTTGATAAAGCACGAGGGGTGTTTCAAGCAATATCTGATTGTTATTAGGCTTGTTAACAAAAGCAGATCAATACAATCAAAAGTTAAAACGTGATGAAATAATGTTCTAAATCTTTACTCTAAACATCTCTTTAAAGTCAACTTGAAAGGATTATCAAAATGTATCTTTTGTTATTAAGCAATATGAAAAAGGTAAACAAAGACAAACTTCTTGCAGAAACTGTGATGCAAAAACAAATATGCTTAATATATATCATTAGGCGTCTATAAATGTAATATTGTCGTGCTAACGTGCATTGATTACTGATAAAAAAAAAGATAAAAGGAAGCAACTCCAATAAACACAACTTCTGTTTTTTCAGGTTTTCGTCCAGTGCTCTACTGTCCGAGTGTTCATCGTTGATTTTGATTGATTTAATGTACCCATCCAGAATGGCCCATTTCATGATTAAACCAATGTGTATTTCCCTGTACAAAAGTTTCAAAAAGTTTGCATTTGATTCCAGAACACAATACACTAAACGAATGTTTTTACTTATTTAAGTGCCAAAAGCCTTACAAGGAAAGCATTTTGTTGACATTAATATAGGTATTTGTGTTAAATGTTTGTATGATCATCAAACCATGTCCTGACCTCCTGTGACATTTGACTTTAAAGATGACCTAGTAACTCTTCATCCATGTGGTCACTGGTGTCCAGCTGGGATAGAGCCAGTGATTTGATTTAAAATATTTACTGCGTCATTAACCTCAGTTTGCCTGAGTTAACCTTACAATAGTATCAGATATCAGTGTCCTGGCTTTTGATTGTGACCCTTGAACATCTAAAAAACAGATCCGGTCTGCTAGAGAATAGTTTGTCCCGGGGCAGTACGGACTTGGACAGCTTTATGTACAACATTTTCTTTACTTGTCATTCAACGTGAAATTTTGTGGTGTTTTATTGGACAGTTACGTACATTTCTGTAAAAGAAAATTTAGATGATGTAAGAAATTATGACCGCTTAGAATGATTTATTAAAATTAATAAAACAAACACAGAGCTATAACTGACTTCGTATGAATGTCACATTGCAGACACGTTAAGGTACACCTTTCATGTTTTTGCAATAAAAGTTTTATTTTCCCATGGAGACAAATGTCGTCAAACAGGTGTGACGTCATTTACCGTCTGTTAACGTTGTTTTTATAAAATGTTTCTTTGATTAAAAATCATTTGATGACTTCTTAAGTCGGACATGCAGACACTTTTTTTTTAAAGTTAATTCAATGTGGAAGTAAGTGTATTACTAAAGTTTATACTTGTATATTATGCTTATTACAGAGATATAGGTAATAATCGACTTGTTTGTCCAATTGCCATGTTCAGATATATATAAAGCATTCCCGTTGATGTAACTTTTCAGTGATGCTATCCTTTCAAATCGTCGCCAAGCAATATCACTATTTCGTTTCTCCTGTAATTATTTGTCTGTCGAGGGTTCTTTGTTCTTTGAATGGTCCTCCTTTATTGATCTGCTCTACCTATATTTATCAGACTGTTTCATTATTCCTTCCTTCTCCCTTTTGTTGATCTTATTTTGTTTCTTTTCTTTCTATCGATCTTCCTAGTATGTACAATTCTATCAACCGTGGTATGTTACCCTTCTGTTTGTTTTCATCATGCCCAAGGGTTTGCTTCTGCTTTCACTATCTTTTGTGTATATCTGTTAACTTTGTTCAGTGCTCGTTCCCTTTTTCCTGTTGATGATGCTATACTTTATTTGGTAATTGTCATGTTTTCCAATCCCTGGTCCAATCAAACCAATCTTAACAGTACAGACTTGGGTATACAGTTAAGGAAATAATATTTACTTGTTTCATAAAAAAACTGACATTGAATTGAAAGTGGTTTTTATCCCCAACGTTTTGAGGATAAATGTCTGGGTTGTCTGTTTGAATCCAATTAGCAGTTTAGCTGTTCTTTGTCATCTATCTCTAATTCTGAACAAAACATTTAATAATACGTTACAGTTTGATCTAACTTGACAGAAATTACATCAAATTGCATCTTGTGAAGATCTACACGGAGGTTTTGCTGACGTTACTAAAATAAAAAGAAAAACAAGGTTCTTAAATTGTTGTATCCATCTTCGGCTCTACAGAAATGTCTTATGCAATGTTCATTTTGTATTTTGCATGATAGGGTTTTCAGATACAATTAGATAACAAAGTCTGTAAATACATATTTGAACAAAAACATGTGTTTCTGCAATAAAATATACCAAAACTACAGTGATGAGTGGTACTTTTTTTCAAATATGGTTTATCTCAAATACAAGTTTTTATTGTTTTCGTTGAAACTATAGATAATGTGAAAAATCAAACCACAAATATTTTATCTCAATAATATTTTCTATGTAACCTACCAAGGCCATATTTTATGGTTGCACAGAACTTGTCCTCAGGCAGTATCTATGATTCGTTGATTACCTGTCAGAATAGGTGACAAACTGCTGCACGATCATTTTTCATTTTAGCGCGGCTTGTATGTTAAACCTGTAAGCAAAGGCGGAAATAAAGTTAACTTTCGTAACAATAACTATGGAACCATTCTATAATGTTCTTTAAAAGAAGATTTACGTGTGGATAAATAAACATTGCACAATTTTCCACAAAGAGACAGAGTTAGGTCCATTTATGTGTGCCAGTCGAACTTCTTTTGCAAAAAGAGTTAATTTTAAGTAGCGTGCTCATTCCAAATGTTGATGGCCCTAGCAGTCTTACTATAGAACATGAGTATACCACCACTGCGAAAAAACATTTTGTTTTATTTTATAAATGTCGAAGTACAAAGTGGTTTACTGTTTGAAAACATTTTTATTAGTATTAAAACGTAGGTAAATCTATATAAGCATTGTTTCTTAATTTTCTACTTGTCAAATGAAATGCTATAAATAGAACAAGGGAGGTAATCAAAATAAAGAAGTATAAAGAAATCATTTCTAAAATAAACTACATTTTGTCAAATATAAAATACATGTTAAAAAAATGATCAATGACCTTCATTTTTTTTACCTAAGAAACACACCACAGTGGCTATTGATCAAAATCCTGGTTTATTTTGTCATATATTTCAGTAGAAAACCATGTCAATGAAGACTTTGAACTTATTTGGCTAGTAACCCCCTTTTCCGTTTTATTTATTTACTTATTTGTTTATTTATTTATATAAGTTTTTAAGTTTGTTAAAGGCATTCGTTTCATATATTTTCTAAAATAGTATATAATTATCAGCCATGACTTGACTTGCAAACCAATATGATAAACGAAATCAATATATTACCCCTATTAAGCTGGGCAATGTTTAGGTTAAGGTAAATGTTGAAATATCAAAAACCGCACCTAAACATAATTCTGAACCGAGACAAAACGTTATCTTATGTTACTTAAAATAAGAAATTGTTTACATTTTTCTCAACCGGCCCAAGCATTATCCAGACTAAATCAGTTTATACGCGAATTCCTCTTACCTAAACTGTGCCCCGAGAACTCAGCTTAATAGGGATGTATATAAATGCTCTGAAGTAACGACTGAACAGAAGATGATGACTTACCTACAAGTTGCTGTAAAAAATACTAATAAAATATTCCGAAACATCTTTCGCCTGCACAAGTCTCTGATTACATCATTCAATGTATAAACTCTTATTTTGTCATATGAATAACAAAATACAGAAGTTACTGTGAATTTAGTTTCTACATATGCACATTTCGACAACTTATGTCTCTTCAGTGCAGATCAAATCAAAACATTTGGAAATCCATAGACTGACATATGTGTAAAAACTGATAGAGAACAAATAGGTTCTAAAAAGGAGAGCAAAAAGGACAGAGCTGTGCAAATGATATCTGGTTCCAAAAGTCGATTTAAAAAGAGTGTAATGTGTAATACTATTTAGTTTTCCTACTACATGTACACGATTAATCCTTTTCGGTGGAGCATAAAAATTGAAATTATGATACATAACGATAAAACATTGAAGTCACCACGAAACATCAACAAAGAGTAATTTATTGATATTGCATAAATCTTTTCCTACCACAATGACCATATTTTTTTTGTACATAGCAGTGATATTTTTTAAAACAAATTTTCGTAAGGTGTATATGTCTTTATTGGATATTATCGAAATATCAGAAATTGTCTGTTAGGCCAGAATTGACCTGATTACTTCATAGTTATATATACAGAAGCATAGAGGATGGTAAGTGTTCAAAATATACTGTGTCTAATTTCAACCGCTGATTATTCATATAATTTATTTCACTTTCTAAAAGTCAGTCCTTTTGAGGCGTCTGGTGCAATGTTTTCTTAAACTAAGAGTTTAATCTGAAAATCTTAATATTAAAGTTTTGACATTATCAGGATTTACATCAGGTCTATTGAGATTAATAGTGTATTAGATAAATTCTGGATAAATATGGTATTTTGTGATTTAGCTTCAGGATATCGTTATATTAAACAGTAATGTTACATACGTATCGTGTAACGTGGGGCGATTAAAAACTGATGTTGAATACAGATATGCTCCATTCTATTATCCTTGAGGTAATTTTTCATTCCAGACGCAATTTCCAGCTTTAGGAAACTTAAATACTCTGTCGATATGTTCTAATTTGAGTGGTATAATATCTAGATTGGTCCCAGATACAACGTTACGCTCTGTGTAAGGTGAAACACCGATAAGAGAATAAACTACGTCAAATATTCTGCCGCAGTCTTCTTGAAACCTGTTGACAAAACAGTTTCTATCAGAAGTATTTACATCTGGGAAAATAACACAGATACGAGCGCATGAAACGTCCAGGAAAACTTGAAAAGCATTTAGTCAAAATATCATACAATTCTTATTGATTGCGACAATGAACCAAAGGAAACTAAAATCATAATGAATACGCGGTCACACTGTGGGCTGTTTCAAAACAACAACAAACGTATCCCCTAAGATAATTTAGCAATACCACTTACTTGATTAAAATAGTTTCAAAGGGAGGTAAAAATAAATAAATTAGGCATAAGGTTTAGCTACCCAATAACCGATTTAACCTTACCGATGGCTTTTGCTAGTGTCGGTACCAAGTTCTTACCGTTGTTTACGTTTCTCTTATGTTTTTTAATGTGGTGTTTTCTTGTGCAATTCATTTGTACATTGTGGCATTTGACTATGTTTTTCGTCCATTGAGGTGTTTCCTTTTATCTTTTCATTCTATTTATACGTTCTTCGCTACAGCTATGATCTATATACTGCTGCCAGATCCCTCAAGGTATAAAAACTAGCCTTGGAATCGTTGTTTTGGAGATCCTCGTCAGTCTAGATAATTTCAATACTTATTTTGAACAACCTTTAATTCAGTTTTTTTATGGAACCACGTGTTCAAAGGACAACTTTGTATGGCATCAAATGCTTTTTTTTATCATTGGGCTGTAAAAGAATGCGTCAATGCTCAAGGAGAAATAGACCAAACTGTAGTTTTGAACATGAAAAGGGCTTTACATCAAATTTTTGTGTCGGACTATATAATTTGAAGAAATAATAAAAATCTTACCTCATAATGCTTTGCATTGCATCATAAGAAGATAGTTAAAAACATAGTACTGATATTTCAGTATATGTTCAAAAAATACTGATATTTCAGTATATGTTCAAAAAATTATTTCGCCAAATAATGTTTCCCCACACTTATAGAACCATTGAGAATATTTTCACAGCTCTATTGAAGAACGGATTACGTAAATGTTCTAAAAAGTAAAATGCCCCAAAAGAATCTTTTTTATGTATCTAAATTTTCAACATTATAAAGTATTAAAGTGCTCAACTGCTTTTGGATGAAGCAGTAAGCCTAATCATTATCGTAGTTTTACAACTCATTGTTATCCGCATATTTTTTAATATTATGCTCCATCAGAAAGTAATACCAAACAGTATAAAAAATATTTAAATATAATTCCATTGAAAGCACAAAATATTTTTATTTCATGAATTCATTCCACACGAGGTTTTGCCAAATTATTACAAAAATATGAGCTGTTGTCCATCAATGGACATTAAGTACCCTTGCCTAGACGATACACTGTCATTTATTATCAGAGATGTTTTTGTTGACCGAAGTTAAAACCTATATATTAACACCTTTTCTGAATATTCTGACCAATCGTGACATTTACTATGATGGTTAATTACATTTTAGAGAAAAAATATCAGTATATTTTCTGAACTTTTTACACTTACTTCTGCGCAGTCCTCAATTATCATGTTTGACAATCAAAGTACAATCGACTGATATTAATTAACTAAATTTGAGGTTTTAACACAATCATCAAGAAAACATAGTAGTTTTGGGTCGTTTTAACCTGGATATGGGATGTTGTCTCCTTTACATTTACCACATTTCCTTTCTTTTTCATAGTTGTTTACGTTAACTTTGTGTTTATCCTTTAATTGGTGTTTTACTTGTGCAGTTTCCTGTTGAATTGTGACATTTGATTGAGATTTACGGCTTTTGTGGGTGTTTCATATATTTTTTTTGGTTTTGAACTGCTATATTATTCCACAAATATGCCTATAAAAGTGCTGGGTATACAGAGTAGCTGATTTTTCAAATGCCGGGATAAAAACTAATGACTAAATACCGAAGTTACTGTGAATTTTGATTCTGCATATACTAAATGACATTAAAGTGTGTTTTTCGAAGAGATTAAGATTGCTTCAGATTGTCACGAAAGTAAAAAAAAAATTATACGGATTAAAGGCTTCAAAAATAATGTTTCCAAGAAAGGAAAACAGAAAACACTGCAGTTTTAAATGATCATACATATTTTACATTTTGAAACATATAATATATTGTATAATAAAGTAGCAATGCTTTGACTATGGATGTTACGTTGTTTGACATCTAGCAATGAATACAACTCAAACCGTTGCTTCAGTTTTCGTAAACTTACTATGAGGTAAGATCAAGCCCTAATTGATCTTTCCATAATTTTGTTCTACTAGCTAGTATAGGACCAATTATCGTACAATTTTGGAACTTCCGGGATCAAAAATTGTACCCGGAAGTTAAATTTTAAACAAAGATATATGACGTTTCAAACAAATATTTGAACGTCATAATACTTAGACGTCATGAATTGGCGGGAAGCGTTCTCAAATTGCTTTGTTTATCGTGGATTCTCGTGAGTCACATAGCTAGACTTACAGACCGTATTTGTAGAGACTTTGGCATGCATATTTGTTTGTGGCGTTCTTGGTCATTTTTGTTTTGTTTTTGTCATGCAGTCTCAATTCGTGTTCGATATGAATTGCCATGATTTCGGATTTTTGATTCCCATTTGAATTGTATCATTTTTGTTTCGGTATACTCTTTACTTTATTCTTCTATAAAACCTTATTGTCTTTAATGTGACGCTCTATAACATTATTTTAGCACTAAACTTGTGCTAGATGTGAGCCCTCTCCTGTTATGAACAGATAGCGGACCAGTATGAAAATAACATTTGTCTAGTCCCAACAAAACAAGATGATTTAAAACGTTCATCAATGAAGGTTAGATAAGCTTAGTGTAGGAACACCTGTACCAAACGATATAAACTAGAAAAAAATCAAATATAATCTAATTGGAAGTTTTCATTTGAAAAATTTTCTATTTGGAAAGAAATTTTTGGTAAATTGTACAATCATTATGCACCTTTCCTCAATTTTAAAGAAATGAAATTATCGTATATTTGGGGGTTTAAAAATGATTTTACATGTATTTCGGTTTATGGACTTCAAAATGTCTTGATTCGATAAGCACTGAAGAGACATGAGTTGTGTCAAAATGCGCATATGCAGAAACTAAATTAACAATAACTTTGGTATTTGGTTATATTTCTATTTGATAAAGCTAAAATAGGCGTGTTGAAACTATACGTTACTATCTCCGAAACTTCAGGATAGTATTAGAATTGATGACTTTTCAAAATGGCGATTGTCATGCACTTGTATTGCTCACTATGTAAACATGTAAACACTGAAAATATTATTGTCCTTCCTTTCAAAATCTGGGGAAAACGTAAGCAGTGGCTTCGAAATTAGGTTGTGTAAAATAATAGCACGTCTTCCCGCGTTAATGGGTCGTTATGGACATTTGTGTGTTTTCAGACATCTTCGATAAATCATGTGTAACCTCAGACTGATCAACTATTGCTTGATAATGGATAATGTCGAGGCTATTGTTAAACAAAGAATTAATAACAACGAACTACTGTTAAAACAAAACAGAGAAGGCACTTTTAAAGGCATAAAATCACTTTAATCGCAATAAAATAACGCTAGTTTAATCAATTATAGCATGATATCAAAATCAATTGGTAGAAGTTTAGAAACACAGCAAAGGGGAAGACCAGCATCATACCGTACAGAGGGTAATTTTTCGCGGTTGTTAAATTTTGTGATTCGTTATCAACAGAAAGTTTTAATTTTTCGCTGTCATAAATTTCCACGAACAGAAAATTGCATTGAGAACAAACATAGATGTACCGACTAGTGGGTTTATTATTTTCGCCATGCCAGAAACCTAGTGAATAAAGCGAAAATAAAAGCCTCGCGAAAACTACCTGCAATACGATATAATTACAAGTTTAAAGATTATTATTGCGCAAAACTTGCTTGACACCACTTTTTTCTGTCCATTGTAACATGTGGAGCAGAAATGTAACTTGATTAATGGAGAAAAGATAAAAGGAAACATTTACAATGTCATTAAATTACAATCCCATGCCACAATCTACCATGCAGGTANCTGAACAAGCTCTAACTGTGAGGTTAAGCGGATTTTGGGGGTACCCAAACCTCCCCTTTTCTCTATCCCGCTTCCATATAGTATAATAAACGCGCAAAAAAAACCCCAATACAAGTAAACTACTAACTCTAGTACCTCAATCTTAAGAAGGAAAGAAAAAAACAAAACGTAAATGTAGAAAGATGGGTCAAGGTCACTTAACTGCCACGGCTATCCAAAAGAGCCCAGTCTGCTGGTGAAACACTGTTGCACTACGGAAGAAACATCAATTTCAAAACGTTCCGAAGGGTTTGGTAAAAATCATTATGGATTTAAGTAGACATCGGCATTATCAGTAAGAAGCCAGTATACCTGTAAAATCTTCAGGTCAATGTATCCAAAGCTAACTCAACGAAATCATGCCGTAAAGAATTAAGTTTGTCCCTATTTTTCTGGTTATATTATCAGCTTTTTACATATTGTAACAACATTTCCGCAAAAACGAGGATGAGAAATGCCCTTAGTAAAAGCTGTTAACGAGTTACATCATATTCAGGCGTCAAACATTTGTATCTTTTATAAAACTTCTTAAATATGTTCAACAATTTATGAATTCTGTAACCCTGTTGTAAAAGTTTGGATGTGATAGTAAGGGTATGTTCATTAAAGTCGCCTAATTGAGAGATATACATACTCCCCTTATGATGGAGATAGAGAACGTCTTATTGTTAAAATTTTTACCAATACAAATTGTTGTCTTATCTTTATGTACTAGCATCCGTCCTTAATGGAAGTAAAATTTGTCATGATGTTCATTCTCAATTTTTTTTTATAAAAATGCGTAGTTTTTCAACATTGTTTGATGCAAAAGAGTAATAAATCTTGTCAAATGGATGCATATGCAGAAACAGAAACACGTGATAGTTGTGATTGATGTTGGTTTTTACAATTTAACAACTAAAACGGACGATTCATCTATAACAACATTTGTTGCACATGTTCGTTGCTTGTAGCCTAAAAATGCAATGAAAGTCAGTAGCGAAATATTAAAATCGGGTATGATTTAGTACCAAAGTGACAAATTGCATTTACTGAAAGCTATTACCATAAATACTGCCAAAAAACAGCAGAGACGCACACACCAGAGCAATAATTGCGAATTAAACGTTTTAAATAGAGCCATTAAATATGTTACCCATGCAGCAAGTTTTGAAGAGCCTTCATCAAAGATTGCGCATATAAGCATTTAATTTGCCGTATTTCATGCGCAATTTGACTCCCTAATCATGACATATTTAGATGCCTTAAAGCCTTAATATGTCGATTCTGTGTAATCGTTTCCAATATACATGGCAAAGCACCTGGAGTTTCCATTTAACACGGAGACGATGGAAAATAACGGTTACGGTTGCATCGAGTTGATGTTGGAACTAGAAATTAAAATAAAGATAGTTCACCAGACCGTGTATTTTATGAACTGACAGAGCCAATTTATGTAAGTTAGTTGCAATAAAATACCGATAAATTTTCCACTTTTAAAGAAAATTACTTTATGTAGCATTCTTAATGTATGATACAATATTTGCAAATGGTGGCTAGAATATGAGGAGTTATCAAGGGAATAAGGTCGATAAGAAAAGTGACTTGCCCCCAGAAACAATGATTCAATCAGAGGTTTTAAACCAATGGTATTATAGAGAGTGCAAACGAATTGTTTATCTTTTTATACTCCCCACACCGCAGATTATCCTTTTGTCTGTACATCAGACCCCAGGGTATTATATGTTTCGCTTAGAAAATTTGTTGTCATTCCCTCCTTGTCCATTTCTTCAAAACATATAATGAACATACATGTCTGTCCAAAAATAATCACAATGAGTACAAAGACACAAATTCTTGGAGTCTCTCTACGGATATGGTTGAATATACTTTAAAATGGAATCACATAAACGCAATAAATGTAAGACTTTCAATGAATATAGGTTGATGCTATTAACTTCTATTTTTTACCAATCTTGATATGCAAAAAATTTTATCCCACCGTCATTAATATATTGGAAAACATTTGAGATACGACATTGAAAATAAGCTTCAAAAATAAAACAATATATTGACTTAACAATGAAAGGATATGGAGTAAATGCACATGAGTCAAAAACTCTACTTATACATGGTAAAGCCAAGCAATGGAACAACGCTTGTATTCTTGTTCTTCATCTTAAATTCACCATGAAACACTAATTGGTAACAAAATAGTGTTAATATTCCGTCACATCTTCACTTATCAATATTACTTGTTTATAAATAAAAGTTCAAGCATAAGCAAGGAAATAAATCTAATTTACTTGCTGTGAACGATATTTGGACTATTTATGTCTATTATCAAAACATTTGGAAAATTGAAAATCAGAACTGTTGTGGTACTGAAATAAAATGAAAATGATTGGTCTTACCAGTAGGTTGCAGGTTGAGGGTGATTGGTCTTACCAGTAGGTTGCAGGTTGAGGGTGATTGGTCTTACCAGTAGGTTGCAGGTTGAGGGCGTTCCGTGTTTTCTGATACAATGACAGAAGAATAACGAAGGAACAAAGGAGTGGTATTTTCCAAAGACATGGCCAAAACGAGAACACAGAAATCAATGACGTTAGACAGCTACAAAACACAGTGAAAAATCAACATTCAAAATCAAACACTCACAGTATGAACTCCCATACAACTAAGAGTCCACGTCAGGTGCTTTGAATAATTTCCTGATTTAGATGCTGATGTAGTATTCCCTTTGTTCAGAAACAATAATGCAATTATCTGGATACATTTTGTTTTGCAGAATATTGGTCAGACACCAGTAATTTCGATTTGGTGAATTTTTTACAAACCCCAAAAATGATATTCCATATGTATAACATTATTTTATTACCGAATTGCAACTTAGATTGTTATTTTCGGCCATTGTAGGTGTAAACTGTTATTCCTCCTTTTTATTTTCTCTCTGTTGTTGTTAATACATTAGATTCGCCAATCAAAATCGTTTTCCTAGCAGTATACTTAATAGCATCAGATACTTTGATCCCGTTTTTTTAGAAAAATGACATTACAAATGCTTTCAATAGTGCTTGCCATACAGTTAAATGAAGATTCGATGAGTTTGTTTCACTTCTTGTGAAATAGCATGCACGCACGTCAGTTGCCCTTTAAATGCTCTTATGTTTCATATTTAAATTGTTCAATAATTTGTTCAATGGTGAATAAAAGGATATGGAGTAAATGCACATGAGACAAAGTCTCTACAAATACATGGTAAAAAACAAGCAAATGAACAACGCTTTTATTGTTGTTCTTCATCTTGAAGTCACCATGAGGCCTTCAACAATGAGCTTTGCTCATACCTCATAATAAGTTCAAGACGGCCCCTAGCACCGGTTTAAGCGGAATTCTTTGCTAATTGTCGAGCAACGCTACATCCATGTCTTTCTTGGTCATGGGTGCGGGATTGTCAACAAACATCAATTAAACTGGCAAAGTGCTCTTACAATCACTGTCATCCTTTGCCCGACAAAAGCACTAACTAGTGTCTTAAAGTAGTGGACAACTACAACATATAGACAAACACAGGGCACTCATCAAGTCGAATGTAAGAAAACTTGGCGTTATAAAATAGTGAGATGTGGGCACTTAAAACAGGTGGTCTGGATTACATTTCGAAATTAATAAAATAAATGCCAAAATTTGAAAGTATCAATAGTATATCCATATAAGAAATTCTCTAACGCACAAGTACACCATAACTGAAAAATATAGAGAGCATACATCTCTCGCACGGGGAATCAAGTATTACATTTTATCAAGAGGGAATTTCTTATATCCTAATTATATGCTTGTATGCAACTAAAACGAATTATGCTGTTTCCCTTTTTCCAATATTTAGTATCCTCCCTTAGTTTTTTGTCCTGGGCTGATTGTTGCCTAGCTTTAAGGTCTGACTGATTAATTGATCTCTGTCAGATTTCTCATAGTTTTTTTCCTACAAATATTTGCTTTTTCTTCCCTTTTTGTCATAATGACCATGCATCTCCATATCTATAATTTACTCAAAAAAAATCCTTATTTTGTTGTTTAATACAACTTCCCAATTCACACAAGTGATCTTTCATATATAGTCGCCATCAAAGTCTTTTTTGTGGTCCGTTTTGGATTTTATTCACTCCATGTTTTTTTTTGTGAATAATTATTTAAAATTCGCTGTGTGTAAATATATCCGTCATTTTTGTGTATAATGGAATAAAGAAGACTCGTCTGTACTTTGTATCCGTTCCTGTATAATTGGTATAATTGTTATATCATCTCTTTAACGAATGTTTTTCCGTACTGTATGCCCTATTCGTACTTATATTGTGTCTTAATATACAGCAATATACTTGGTATAATTTGTCTGAATATATTTCATGCGCATTGATCGCCAGTTAAATGCTTGCTTTAAGAAATATGAAGAATCGTTTGAGAGGTCAATTATAGTAAAATTCAAATAAGATACAAGTGGGAAAAAGTGAAATTGAACAAATTCATTTAAATAATTTTTATGAATGAAATATAATGACATACTTTCCTGAAATAATCAGCCTTTTACTACGAGTATAATGTTAAATTTACAATTCTAATTTTATGGGAAACTAAATAAAATTGTGGTTAACAATACATAAACAGCAGCTTGCCTACTGGCTTAAAGATTTCTGTTTACAAACACAGATATGTATTATTATTCATTAATTCAAATTATATACAAATATTTACATTTTATACTATCTTCAATTGTACGAAACAATTTTCAGAATTTCCATGTTATCCATATCAAGTGAATTAGAAGATCAACCAGTTATAATCGGAGTTGAGATCGTGGACGTTTTTCTAAAGGCAAAGGTATGTTATTTGCATGCAACGTTATGTATTCTTGAACCGTGTACATTATAAAACGTTAAATAGTCTCTTTCGACATAAAAATTATGAGATAACAAATACACCACAACTGAATGTTGATATTGATTTGAGTATGTATCTGCAAGTAAAGGTAAACAAAATGTATACTCTCTTTCACAATATGAAACAAATGGCGACAACATACAACATATAAACCAAACGTCACCAAAATGACAGAACTAATAAATGCAACACCCTTAAATTCTCAAAAAGAAGGGACTCAAGACATGAAAAAATGTGATCTGCATTTCTTAAAATGTATTTAACGCCGAGTACTGTATATTATCGTACAGTCCAATAAAGAATTTCCTTTAAAATATATTAAGGAGTGCCTTGAAAGTACTCTTAAATATGGTCGAAAAATCATATTTGAAAGTATTATAAGTCATGCATGTATATTTGTTCTATATTTGTTCTATATTCCTTCACTTGTTGCCAAATAAATCTGTCAATATAAATTGAAGACCATGATTGTAACTGGCTATGTCTTATTTATATTTTTACAAAACAATATCATTGCAGATCGACAGAAAACGAAAACGTGAATCACAAAATCTGAGTCGTCTTTATCTGGGATTTTTTTTCTTAATTTCTTAATCATAGAAGTGATTGTCTCGTTTTCTTATGCCAGGTTATCATTTTCAAATAGACTGCCCTGACAACACACCCCTTTTCAGTCCTTTAATGAGAATATCCCCGTTTTATTGCTTCAAGGCACATCTTTTTATGTGACATGAATATCTTATACTAAACCTCCTTGTCTTTACATATATCATTGGCAACAACAATAACTGTTTAACCCTGCTGTTGTTTGAATTTTGTTAAGCTCTTGTAGATTTATGTATGAAATGATAAAAAGCAGTTTTGGGTTTTTTTTTATAACTGAGTAATCTTTAGTGGATATCGAGTCTTTACAATTAAAATTTTAACCTTTCGGATAGAATCTCCAGGAATGCATACGTTTGTAGGCATAGACTACTATGTGGAAACAAGTAAACTAATAAAAAACATTGCCCAGTAAGACAGGCGTTTGAAAGAAACCGTTTATCAAATCAAATGCAGTAAAGAACAAAGCCAAAAGGTAAATGATTCTTGTTAAAAATTTCGAATCACAGATTAATTTTGAACTTGAAAACATGGTTTTAGACCAATTCTTTTGAAAAGAAAAATAGCATTAAAGAAAATATTAGCATTCTTATATTTAACATTTTGATATCCTGTGTCCAAAGATAAATACTCGACTAAAATTTATTTGGGAATCTAAAGGTTTTAATAAAATATAAATATTCCTTAACTATCACAGATGTATCCATCCAGTGGCTTCTCCCTTATTTATTGCTTCACATGGATTAATAATATCACTTAACTCGCTAAATACTCATTGATTTACAATAATAAAGTCATCTATCTTTTTCTCATGTTTTCAAATTGCCTCAGTAAATTCAATCATTAAATTACCATTAAAATCTCGCGAGCAGAAACAAGTTATCGAAATCGCGTTAGCGAGTTTAACATGCGATAGAAATAAGGTCAAATGTGAAAAATATTTCACTGTAGTAAATTCGCGCACCTGTCCGATTTAACAGCGAGGTAAGGTTATTTCAACAGAAAAAAATCAAAAATGTTCTCTACTTCCTACAAGAACACACTTTTCTTCAAATTAATCATATCATACAGCCATCAATCATTTTATACGACATTGGTTCTTTCTCCTCTTCAATAAATCTGTCTCGGACTCAGAATGTTAAATCCTTTCGAAAACTTCCTAAAATCGAGGAACAGGCCTTGTTAAGTTTGTATACCTTTGTTTATAAGTCTTTGTATTAAAACATTATCAATACTATATGTGCATTGACTGTGTTTAGAATCGCTCTGGTAGCCATTTTGTGTAGGCCAATCATTTGGATCTATGATTTATCTCGGTTTTTAGGTGATTAATTTGCCGTTCTTGATGCCTAATAGCTTTCATTCAATAGTGATATTGAACGATAATTAGAAATGAGCAGTATTGAAATATGATATCATTAAACAGAAAAATATCTTTTTCACGTAAAGTAATAAATTATATTAAGAGGGAGATTGGAAATAATACACCCTATTTTGGATATCGTTAACATTAAAAGCCATAACTGATGGCCAGAATTGATAACAATTATCATTAAAGTTGGATATGACAGCAAAACACATGTAAACCAATGTAATTTATCTATCATTAGTTAAATGGAATACCACATAAACAATCTTCATAAATTTATTCTCACTTTTGTATAATACTTATTAAACTTACATTTCATAGTATGAATGCTTTCAACACTTGAAAAACCCCAAAAAGTATTTTAGCTGAAAAAAAATAATATATTATATTGCAAATTCAACTTATAATTATGTTATTTAATTTAATAACGAAATTATTTGATACAAAGATAAACGAGAGAAAGTAAGAATAATTTGAAAAATTCTGTTACACAGTCAGAGTTAATTTTATACTCCATCCTTGGCATTTTTTAAAAACTCAAATTATACCATTCGACTTTTTCTTATATTTAGTTTTAATAGATGTGATCTCATTGAAGTATACATATATATAAAAATTTCATTCAGATCTAAAGATATTTATATGTTTATTGTATGTTTAAACATTGGTAAACATTGTCTATGTAGTCTGTGGATTATTTTGCTCTCGTTGTGGAATTATCTTCGTTATATTACTAAACATGTTAGCATATTTTTATGGACGGCAAGTTTATGAAATATATATATATACTGTATCTACTTTTTGCTAAACTTCAAAGGAGTGTAATAAGAAGTCTAAACTGGCAAACAATACGTGTCGATTGAATGATGGGTTTATCAGAACTGAAACAAGTGTCAGAATCAATAACACAACAGTTAAAATGTACAAAAAATGAAAGCTTTTCTGTCTTTCTAAATATAAGCATCTATCATAGTTTTTTAGATCTAAATCTGCTTCATCATGCTTTTTGCAAAAAAAATCAAATTTTATTTTCTAAATCTAATTATAGTACATTGTCGAATAAAAGAGGTTTCATATCCCCTCTTTTCCAGTTGTATTGTTTTTGTGTCTCATTTTTCTCATGCAAAGCTTTGTAATTTGACTTTTTTTATATTATACTGAACTGAGGTGACAAAAATTCTTAAAATTTAATTTCTACACAATTATAATTTGTTAACCATCATTTGGCTAAATATTTTACGAAAGGATATGGAGTAAATGAACATGAGGCCATAACACATATGTTAACCCCAAATGCAATAATTTTAATGAGCTCCATGGCCATTTCGGAAATTAATTCCTCATCAGCAGCGCTAGAACCCAAACATAGGCAATCCATAATTTCAAAAAATGTTTAAAGTACATAAAACCAAACGAAATCCGAATGATCAGTAATATCAAATGTCGCTAAGGACAAAACTGCGATGTAGGGAGTTAAACCTTAGGTTTTAAGCAATTTCAATACTGTGTTTCGGTTTTATTTTTCAGGCATTTGTGTTATTTGATTTCAGTCAATTTTTGTCCTCTTTTATAATTAAGATTTTCAAAAATTATTACTAATGATGCATACCTTTTCGCAAAAACACCATTTATTCCAATTTTGGTAATTATTTGATAATAATAACAATTTGTGTATTTAGTTTACTGTTTGTCTCAATTAAATGTATATATTTTCTTGTTTTGTTTACAAACGTTTGTAATATATTCAGTGCATTTACCCCGTTTAACTGCGTTTGTTACATGCATGTCCCTTAAATTGTTTATTTTTCAGTTTCATATTCATTGAGCGTTTTCAGCTATTACACATTAATAAAGTTTTGTTTTTGTGTCCATAGTAACATTTAATATTGAAAAGAACTGCTTCTCGTTTTGAAGGAATTGCATTTTCGCATGTTTATATATGAATCAGATATAAGATTTAAAACTTTTGGTTTTACTTCGATTTGTGCTTATTTAAATAAATTATTCACTGCAAGTATTATTGTGAAATGAAACAATGAATACATAATTACTAACATATCTATCAATCTAAAAATAATTTATTATTTTATGAATTTCCAATATTTCAACTTTATTCTTGTCTCTAGTATGAAATGTACAATATTATGGCGTGCCTTTTTGATTTACATTTTTCATTCAAAGAAGCTGATCACGGAAAACTGATAATAGGTCCAGTATGAATAAAATTTGAATATATGATCTGAATAAAAGCTGAAATAACGTTTGAACTACAACGACAATTTTACGAATAATTAATATTTCATTCATGTATAATTTGTGTTATGTATGGTAATTTCATTCAAATTAAATAAAGTTAAAGTATTCAGAAAGTTACAGCTTGTATGTGTTAATAGTACTGCAATAAAAACGAATGTGTGTAGAATGTTTGTATATAATTTTCAATGGATTTCAGGTGTTTATAAGGTAAGGTTACCATTTCTACAAATACAATATGTTATTTAATGGCAGTTGCTTTTTCATTTTAATTTTAATAAAAACAGAAGAGATAAAAAAGGGAAGTATTACAAATAATATTTCTATATTAAATTGTCGTTTAAATGATAGCTCTGTACATACACTATACAACTCAATACATTTGTTTTTGTCTAGGGTAACTCTTTATGTCCATTCCTCCTTTAGAAGTAAAGCAATTCCTGTTTTAGGAGTAAAATAATTTTAGAAAATAGATTTAGCAGCCTGTTATGAATATTGTAATTACTGTGAAGGATATGAAAATAAGAAGGTCTTGATCACAACATTTTCACTGCATGTGTGATGTGTTAATGGAAGTTTTTTACATAGAAGTTACAAAATATATATTTATTATTTCCACTTTGTGTTTTGTTAAAAAGAATAACGTATGCGTAAATGTGAAAGACAGAGCCCAAAAATAATGTGCAATATTTTAATTTCAAAAATTTCTTTTGGGCATTGATTTTAGTGATGGCAATCAGCCAGTGTTACTATTCATAGAATTCCGTTTATATTCTTTCTTTTTCCTGAAATATTTTATGTTTGCCTAAAATATTTCATTCGATTGTAAAATATAAAAACAGAAAAAAAGAAATCGCGAGACATCATAACAATAATAAGACTTGTTTAGATATGGTATAATTATATTTTTATTAAGCAAGGACGATATACCACTTCAGCATTCAATAATGCCGATTCAAAATAAAATGTGGAGGATTTATTTTTTAACGTGCTATACGTCAAATTCATGAACTGAATTGTTAAATTCATTATTATATTAAAATTATAATATTTACTCATCCTTCGTAGTCAATTAATTTGCGTATACATTCAAAGGTTGAAACTTGGAATTTTTAGTAGGAAATTAGACTTACTTGCTTGATCAAAATAGCATCATGGTTCTGGGTTGTTTTTTTAACCAAAAATATAAAAAAGGAACATTGTAGTAACGTTCGGAAACATATCAAAATGACTTGCACATGGGTTATGAATAAATAAATTAAATATGAATAAAAAAAATTCCATAAAAATGTTTAAGAAATATAAATTTTCTTTCATTCTGATGAAATAAAATTATATCAATATTATCGTACGTTGCAAAATAAAATTCTTCTTGTTCTCCATGGAGCCAGCTCTAATATTGTAATAGTTTTATATCATTGTTACAGCAGCGTAAAAGAGCAGCTATATTTTACATAATTACTTTTTACTTTTAAGAAAAATATATTTGCATTTATAGATGTCATTATATGAAAAAAGATTTGTATATATGAGGGTAAACAATATTGAAAAAAAAACAGTAATATTTGGTGCAAGCTACTCTTTATTATTATTTCACGTTATTTGAAAACATAAATTTTTCAATTAATTTCATATTTTCCAGCAAATGTTTCAATCAATACTTAAGGCACCACACTGAGAGAATGAAACATTCAACTTCTATCATTCATGTAATGTGTAAGCTACCAAATGGCTCAATTAACAACAAATTACAACTCTTGGTGCCATTGGCATAACGGTTCGAATCATCTAGATGAGGATATTAAATTATAACACATTAAGGCGTAAATTGTAGGCCCTTTGGGAAAGTGGATAGGGGATTTTCACAAGTTATGCCGACTTTGTCTGTCCAGATACGGAGGATTAAGATACATGGTTGCGTGCCGATTCCTTAGACATTTTCTACTTTATTGATCAAATAATTTCGATTTATTTCTAAAATAAAACAGACAATAGTTATGGGTCAAACTGATTACACGTGGTGAAGATTTATGTCAGCTGGTATGGAAAATTGACATCGACAACGATGGGCGGATCCATTTAATAGTTATTTTCATCGATTTGAAGGAAAACTTGAATTTTGAATCCATGAATTTACTCCATATCCCTTCATTGATTATATAGAGGAATTTACACAACTATAAAAAAAAATGATCATTTTATATCGAATAACTGATATTATGTGGGGATTTTATCCCTATTAAGTAATATTTTCCATGTTTTAATCTCACAGTTTGTTATAATTAACCAATTTCCATGTACAACTGCGAATTGAGTAATATTATTGTTTTTTAATGCGCGATATTAACATTAAAATAAAGCATTTGAATTTTATTGTAGTAATAAGCTTTGTTATCTGTGATGATAAAGGGGAGAGAACACGAATAAATACGTTATCTGTACATTTAATGTCAAACTTTAAAACAGTTTCTAAATCTACAATTTGTTTTTGCTTCCTCGAAAACTAATTTGAAATTTTTTTGCTGCAATTGTTTGATTTGTTTTAATCTGTAGCATATCCGTATGAATTATGCAGTGCATTAGTGCTTTTTGTAAAACTGAGCCTGTATGATTATTTTTATTTCAAGTTTGCCAACAAACACTGTTGGACTTCATGTGACACGAGAAATCCCCTTCATTTTTAATTCAGTCAGTAGTTTAAGTATTATTCACTTATGTGTGGTTTAAATTTGATTATTCATTGGTAATATACTTAAAACATGTATGATTAATTAGTTCATTTCATAATTATAATTCTTTAAGAAAATCAAATACCCTTCGAGATATGAAAATAAAATTAAAAATTATACACCATTTTTGATATGATTTGTATATTGTTGGTTCATTGATAGCTATGATTTGTGGTGACTGCAAACAATAAAAAAAGAAACAATACAGTTAATACAAAAATAATTAATCATTATTTAATTTGAATATGGAATAAAAATGATAACAGGAAACGCCTACAATGGCCGAAAAACATAGCCACATGCCAGAAAGTAAATAGGAACTGCACAAGAAAAAACCCACAATAAAGATACAAAAGACAAACATAAACAACGATAGGAACTCGGGACAGCCGGACTTATATTGTCTGTTAAATATTTTAATATATTTTGGTAGCTTATAGGATTGGCTTTATACTATGATTTCTAACTTTTGTTGAAAACTGAAATTTGCTTTATTTTAGATGTTGTGGGGGGTATTTAACACTATTTGTCTTTGAACTCATTTTTAGAAACAAAAAGATCTCCAAAACTTCTAGCTAGTGTTAGAATTTATATGACTTTTAATAATGGCTAATATTTTTTTCTTCTGTTCAAAAATTTGGAAAAAATGTTAGCAATGAGGTAGCTTCAAGCAAAAAAAAAAAAGAAACAAAATGCAGTTAAATAAACAATGAAAGGATATGGAGTAAATGAGACTACAAATACGTGCTAGAATCAAGCAATGGAACAACATTTTCATTGTTGTTCTTCATCTTGAAGTCTTATAATGACAATCAATTATCAAATATAAATATACATGCATTTACAAATTATAAAGTATTTCAATATTGGTTTAAGTACCACTATAAATATCCACGTTTACCGAACTTTGTTAATCACAAATATTATCTATGATAATATGGGTTTATGTCAATGTCAATGGAGACTGTTTAAAAAGAGTGCATCAATGACACATAGAGGAATAATGTACAAGAACATCATTTTCCTCAAACCTGCGTGCAAACATTTATTATGGTCCACATATAATATTTTAGGTCAGACGTTCTCGTAATCTTGCAAATCAAGGTCGTAGCATCAAAAGTAAATTTTCCGTATTATATCGGGGTATCATTAATATTTATACCTTTGCTTTGTTTAGTAATCGTTGTAATTAAAGCACCCTTCAGCCCTTGATTCCCCAACCCTTTATTTTGCAAACAAGCATTCTCTATTGTTTATAAGACTTAAGTACTTTACAAGATATTGTTTGTTGACAACCCCGTATCCATCACAAAATAGATACATGGATATAGCGTTGTTCAATATTTAGCAAGTGAATTCCGCGCAAACCGGTGCCAGTGACCGTCTTAAACATACTATAAGGTAGGAGTGTTTGCTCTTTGTTGAAGGCCTCATGGTGACATCAAGATGAAGAACAACAATGAAAGCGTTGTTCCATTTGCTTAATCTGTCCTTAGTTAATTTTGGCTTTACATTTAGATCATATTGGTTATTTGCTCTCTATCAGTTTTTAAATATCTTTGGGTATATGGTCTTCCAAACGTTTAGATTTTATCTGCACTGAAGAGACATAAGTTGTCGAAATGCATATGCAGAAAGTAAATTCACAGTTACTTCGGTATTTAGTTATTTCTTACCATGTATTTATAGGGATTTTTTCCCTTGTACATTTATTTTATATTCCTTTATTTGTGCATTAAATCAAAATCACCTTCTTTATCAATTTGAAACATTGAAAACTGATTTCTCTCTGCCTAATTATTTGTATGACTAAAATGACTCGGAGAAGTCAGTAAAGAAATAATCCATTATAAATCAATAAGAATATGTAACATGTGTATTGTATCCTCTCAGCAAATGTCACTGAGAAAAATAAAAAAAAACAGAAACAATAGTTCTTAACTATTTTGTTAAATTACCATATATGTTTAGACAATTGAATGTATTGCTTTCTATTTGATATTTTAGAAAATATAGACAAATATGTTTTTGGTTTTCACCGTGCGCAAGTATAGAGGTGCATGTAATAAAAAAAAACAAAATTCAATTTCAAATATTTTCTAACAAATAGCTTACTACTACTCAACAAAAGAAACGATACACAGTTAATTTTGTAAATATTTTTGTATTTCGCAATTTAAAGTTTTTATTTTAGTGTATTAATATATTCAACGCCAAAACGCATTTGTTTATTCCATTTTTAGATCAATTCCGAAACGGATCCGATGAAAATCCGGCCCTGTGATCGAGTTTGCCGTTACCGGAGGGATGATTTAAATTGCTTGATGTCAATAATCAGGACACTTCATCAGATTAACAAATTGCCATTTCAAAAAGTTGAAAACAATGTCTCATTTCGATGCCCCGATCAATCCAAAATCAACGTGAACAATGAGTTATCGCGATCAGACCTTCGATCTTGATTTTTGCACTCTCAATTAATCGTTATGCGAAAAGAAGAACAAACTAAGAACTTTGATTAATCTGAAGCAAATGTGCCCATCAAATGATTAATCATGTGACAGCGGGGCCAGTGAGACGTCACAACGTCAACATCGCGTAACATGCTTTTACACTTATGAGAACGGAAGTTGAAATCGGAAAGTAGGCCTTAGGGATTCATGATCGACATAACAACAGAATTTGGAAGTCAGCCGGTTCGNGGTTTGGTAAAAAGAAAATATAGACATTCTCACTATTTAGGTCTGCAAAAAGAAATTCCGGATAATGACCTTGACCGTGACCGGAGAAGGTTCAGAATTTTAAGAGACATTTTTGGGCATAAAGTTAATTCTTACGTGCAAAAAATACATTTCATCTACGAGCTGTGGTTCTCTGCTAGAAATTTAAATGTTAATCTTGATAAAATCTGTGTATCGTTTCTTTTGTTGAGTAATATATATATGTGTGTATGTACGGCAATGGGGTAGATTTGTTTCGTAGCGTATTTTTAGTTTTTTAGGCTCTGTATTGCACCTTTATTTTCGAGGCTTGATTTTTGATACACACTGAAGTATCCAATCACTTCAAATAACTAAAATATTGTGCAATGTCGGTAATAGGCATTCCTTTGTTAATTGGAAATGTGTGTTTGTGCGATATTTAAAAAAGTAGACAAACACTAATATTCATGATAAATAATCCCTACAGTTGGAACAAATCAACATCTTTAAATAAAATGGAAATTAAACAAGTAAAAAGTATGCTATAAGCAATACCAAAACATCAAAGAATCTAAGTAGATTATCAAAATGAACTATGTTGGTATGACAAGCTAGTTTGATAGGCAATTAACCCTGTCCTTTTTATTCCTATTCACCCAGATGCAGCTCAGCCTTCTAATACTAAATTGCTCATCTGAAAATTTTGAAACGTTTAGAACTAAGGAGTATCTGTCTAGTGCAAATGTCTACTATTAGCTGATTCTGACATTACTCGAATGTGTCTCAGGTTATTTGTGCTCTTCCAGATTTTTAACACGCATGATTTTTATTTCTTGTCTTTTTTGTTATGCTCTGAATTGATCTGTACTTAAAGGATTCGAAATGGTCACATGCAAAGCTAAAATTTAAACGCATTTCGAAATTGTGTTATTTCAAAACTACCTCATTGGCCACTACCCTGTACACATATCTATGTAGAATATTGAATAAATAGTGAAAGCTTGAAAAGGATTTCAAACCTTTGCTGATTTAGGCTTTCCATTTAGATAATATTGGTAATTTTTTTAAACATTTTTGAGTTTGTTGTCTACCAAATGTTTAGATTTTATCTGCACTGATGAAACATAAGTTGTAAAAATGGCCAGATGCAGAAACCAAATGGTATTTAGATATTTGTCAGATTTACAGGTATTTTGAATTGTTTTCTTCCAACGTTTTCTAGTACAACATCGCAAACAAAGATACAAAACACGTGGACTACATCAAAGCAAAGTGTTAATATTCTGCCTATGCTAAGTTGTATCCTTTACTTTCCTTCCTGTGTTTTGTTTAGAAGTCAGAATATCTCGTCATGTCATATCTTACACCTTTGGTATATTTTTGTTTTAAAAATAACAATAAAAAGGATTAAGTATCTCGTACTAAGGTAGATAAAGTTTCCAAAAATATAATGATAAAAGTTTTTTTCTCTCTCTATCTTATTTTACCTTTCGATGGAGTTATAAATCAGGTTTTTATCTGCGAGTTATTTGTAGTATATTGACTAATTGGTTTTGACAAACTGGACACATTTATACGGCGAAGAACTAGCTCTGATTATTGTTCAACTAATGGGATTTGACGTCCAATGGTATCTTATTTCCCCATAGTCTTATTGATAATTCTAGGAAATCAATCTCTCATGGCAAATCGAACTTCACACGCTAACCCGACTGACCTCATAGAAGCTGGAACATGTTTTTACCATTCATGACTTTTTATAATGAATGGGGTTTGGGTATTAGGAATTTGGCTTGGACAGACCAAAAATAGTGAAGAAAGAAACTAGTTCTGACAAATTGTACTATATATATATATATGTATGTAGATGTACTTTGTTTCAACTTGGAAACTAATCTTTCAAGCTTTATCTTAAGGTTATAATTCCATTTATAGAATGTCATTAGCACACCGAAATTGCTATATAATCTTCTATAGTTACTTATATATTATACATGAAATAAGGGCTGTAAAAAAGTAAAAATATTTTTGCCTCTGCTGTATCCTTTTGCCCTGTGGATTTCGAATGACGACAGTTCTATTCGGATATATTGTTCTTACCCACATTTCTTAGATAATTTCTTAAATTCTCTCTGAAAATTTATTACAAATAAAATTTCAGATGAACTTTTTCATAACCAAAATTTATTATGGTTTTATTGTAAATATTTCAATATTCAGCTGTGTCCTTTACTCATTGTGAATAACAAAATATCAAAGTTACTGTGAATTTAGCTTCTTAACCCTAGCTTCTTAACCGGTTTACCCTACCACTGGCTTTGCTAGTGCCGGTACCAAGTCCGGCTGTCCCGAGTTCCTATCGTTGTTTACGTTTGCCTTTTGTATTTTTCTTGTGGGTTTTTCTTGTGCAGTTCCTGTTTACTTTGTGGCATGTGGCTATGTTTTTCGGCCATTATAGGTGTTTCCTGTTATCTTTTTTATTCTATTCTACATACTTAGTATGGCCATTTCGACAATTAATATCTGTTCAGTGCATATACAATCAAGTCCGGCTGTCCCGAGTTCCTATCGTTGTTTACGTTTGTCTTTTGTCTGATTTGTGTTTTTCCTGTGTAGTTCCCTAGCAGATTGTGGCATGTAATTATAATTTTTCAGCCATTGTAGTTGTTTCCTGTTGTTCCTTTTATTTCATTCAACAATCTAAACATTTGGGAGACCATGAACTCAAAGATGTTTAAAAAAACAAAATATGATCTAAATGGGAAGCCAAAATCAGCGGAGGACAGAGCTTTGCATGAGGGAGATACTCCTTAGTTTTCAAGCAAATTTACAAAAAATTAGAAATTGCAAGTTTCCAAATAAAATCGACATTCGGGTAAGCAACGAAGTACTGACTACTGGGCTGGTGAATACCCTCGGGAACCAAAAGTCAACCGCTAGTGGCATCGACCCAACGGTAACGAATAACAATCGTCTTTTACTTTTACTTAGAAGAGTTGACAGTAATGATACAAAAAAAAAATCTTACATTGTGTCATCTATGTATTGCAATGATTTTCTTGACCAATCTGTGATGAGTTTCGGTTTTCAAATTTTTATTAAGTAAAAGGAACTATTTCAAAAAGAATATGAGAATTGTACTTTGCAGAACTTCAATGCTGTCCTTAAACCGATTTTATTTGAAAAATTGTATATCTCAATTTGAGAAAATTAATGATTAAAACTAAATAGGATCTCCATCTTGGATAGCACTGTCCATAGGCACGGGCCATTTGATTTCCGGGGGGGGGGGGGGGGGGGGGGGG
>MJUU01029906.1:211015-259939 GCA_002080025.1 Modiolus philippinarum
AGATGCTGGTCAGAGAATTTTTTTTGTGCAAAATTCGGGACCAGAAATTTTGCTTTCTAAAACATACCAGCCCCGCCCCCTGAAATTCAAATGGCATGCCGATTTTTGGCTCCTTTATGATGATTTGTTTTCAGTCAGCTTTCCACACATTTTGGTCCATGGACTTCCAAATATTTTGATTTGTTCTGCACCAAAAGACATAATGTTGTCGAAGTTGCCATCTGTAGAAAGTAACTATCAAAAGATTTAGTTCAAAGTTAGTGATAAATGGATATGAAGAGGAACGCTTAAAAATGATACCCCGAAAGTTCTTTGGTCTCCATAATCAGTTAGATGATCAGGATAATGTAACAATTGCAACAACTATCCAAGTTTCGTTTAACCATACCTATTGAATTGTTTCTTGATGGGATTTTTGCTTTGAGACACATCATGACAGTTGTTGCATGTATAGCAGAAGATGCTCTTGGAGTTAATAGTCTATATGGAAACGGAATAGGGGAATGGGAGATTGAAAACCCTTTATTTGTGATATCCCTTTCTTATAATGGTATATTATTTTAATACTAATGATGCTGTTGAGAGGCTAATCTTTGAAAGACATGTACAACATACTTAAATTTACTCTTTGTCATGCAACTTTGGCATTTTTGCATTTATTTTTATTCATGCGAAGCATCCGTCACACTAAAAATTGATGTTTCAGTTTGGTGAAAAAGAGTTAATTTTATTTGCAACTTTTAAAAGTAACCCCAAGATAACAACATAGGTTGAATAAATATTTGGTTGGTTTTAATAACTGTTACATTTTAATAACACAAAAATTATATTTATACACAATTGCTCATATCTAGCTAAATAAAAAAGAAAAATCGGCTTGAATTAATTAAATAAAATGATTATTCAAATTCGAAAATATAAACAAATATAGTCCAAGTATAACAAATAGTACAAAGACATTCAGACGTTAAGGTATTATCAATAAAGGGAAACGTACAAAAAAATACCGAATTGCATAAAAAAAACAGAAAATTTGATTATACTGTACACGTGTTTCAAGGAGTAACCTCTTATCAGCAGCATTAAAATCAAATTATATGGAAAGCCATTATCCAAAAGTACACAACATAGAAGTACTCTTTTCCAAAAATATCGAAATAGGAAGCCAAATCCAGTGCCAAGGACATCTACCCAGTGTCATACACAAAATGAAGCCCCAGTATTTTTAGGTGGTAAGAATTTTGATAAAAACAGTAAATTTCAGAAAAGGTCCTTAGAACAATGTCAAAATTAGATGAGCTTCTCCTGTTCTTCTAAAATTGCCTTTGCTTCATAAACTCAAATTGGCCACTTATCCTTACAAGTATCTTGACAGAAATGATCTCGCATTTTTACAATTCAGTTTTAGCTAAAAATTAATACCTTGTTTCTTTACTCATAAGAACTATGTATAGAGTAAATTATAATGATTTTTCTTTTTGCTTGTCTCCTTTATTCAGACATTGAAATGATTTAATAAAATTATCCATATTCAAATTAAGACATGCTAATTTTTCGATGTTTACATATCTTGAATTTGTAACGTTTTACATGTAAGCAATTCTTTACGAGTTAATAATGTAATGCAACTATGTGTGATTTCTAACATAAAGCCAATGGCTTTGAATGAAGATCGAACAATATCATTTCATGTATTTATGGAGATTTATTCAGTATGTGGTAAAATACTTTCATGCACAACAGGGGTAAACGATAAATTCGTAAATCCTATAAACATTTGTTATATCGATCTGAATTGACGGAAGTTATTTGGTATTCAAAGCAAATATGCAATGAGTTAGGGACTTCATGAAAATTCAGATTTAATTTTCTTCCTCGACAATAGAGTAATGTGCATTCTGGTCACTTTTAAATCCACCGATTATATTCCTTTAAGCTATTTCTGGGGAGTTACGGGCTCATCTTGCATTCATATTATTCATGAAGACGGTAATTCATATTGTCCAAAGCCGAAAATTGGAATGGACTCGCGGCGCTCAAAACCTCCTTAATAGATGTCTGCTGAATTTTAACGTCTTATTTTGGTAATCTGATATGCGAATCGTCTCAGAATAAATTCATGAATATTTCTCACCTTATATCAGTATTTGAAAATCAATTGTAGAGACATGAAGGTCTTTTCACTTGTTTAGGATTTTATATAAGCAAAATGTCCTCTTTTAAAAATAATATGGGATTATTACTGTTTTATTCGTTTAAAACTGTATAACATTTAGTGGATTTAGCATGATTTCAAACAAGGTATGTGCTGCGTATACGCGATATTTCGTTTCATTGGAACTCAGATTTGATTTTTGAATGTTTAACATGTTAAAGTAGGAATATATACCTTTGTTTCTAGTATATTGTATATCAATACGCTTAGTGCAAACCGGATAAAAACGGGATTACTGCATGCCTGGATATCCACAGAACTCCATGTCACATGATCATGTCAATTACACCTATTCACAAGAAAAGATATTTAAGCCTCGAATTTGGTGACAAATGTAAGCATATGATTTGCAAACAATAATAAGTTTAGATAGTTTTTTTAACCACAGTCCTATTTGCTGGTGTCATTTATGTAAACGACGATCTCGATTTTTACAAATATGTATCGAGTAATCGAACGATGTACAAATTCACACATGCGCAAACCATAACTCGTTGTTTAAGCATTAAAAGTTTTGTTTTTGTTAAAATTGGAGTCTGATTGTTTTTGATTATTGATTATTGTATTGTTATATTAATTATTTTTTACATTTCCCTTTGTAAAAGTCGCTTAATCTTAGTATGTATTCCAGGTATTAATGAGGCGATTTTTACCAACCACGTTTCAATGTCGATTTTTTATAACGCCATATTCGCATCATCAAAATATGGGAACAACAATTTCAGCGGTAAATTTGTAAAAAGTAATTAGTCTAGTATTTATTTAGTTCACCACTAAAAGAAATAGTAAATGAAATGCCAGAAATTTAAACAGCATCTTGTGTTTGATTTTTTTTTTCTTTAACGTTTTCCTATTGTAATAGTTGAATATATATATACCGTTTCCATAACGAGAACTAGTTGATTATGAAATTTCTCACATCAAGTTAAATAAATAAACATTTCAAAATTTATTTAACGAGATGTGAGAAATTTCATAATTTACGTGTTTAAGTTTTGGAAACTGCTTCTCTAATTACTGGATGAAAAACGCCGAGCATTGTATTCCGAACAAATTTGGACGGAAATTTCACGAAACTTGTTCTCCTCTCTAGAGAGGAGAACAAATGTTTCCACATCGTTCAGGAAATATGAAAACTGTATAGAAATTAGAGAAATGGTCATTTACTACTTTGCTTGCTTATTGTCAACGAGCGATGATACTATAATTTTCACTGCACTGCGCTGATCTTAGTAACATCATTATTTATAGAACGTTGGCAACGGCGGTTTAATTCGCGTAAAAAAATATTCCCTAGAATGATAGTATTTGACCATTTATATCGTTTTTTTTTTCAAGAAGCCATAAGATTACAGTTACTTCGGTATTTTGTTTTTTTAAAGTATCATGTTTCAAAAAATACGATTTATAAAGAAAAATACATGTGGTGTGAATCAAGGAAAAAAATCGAATGAATACATATTATACAAATAAAATATCAGCTCGTAAGTATTGCTGACGGTCGTTTTTTCATACGTTATATTGTCGTCCACGTTTTTGTCTGCGCATGTTTCTGTGTAAAGACATAGTTCCTTACATTAAAGGTAATAGTGACTAAACTAGTTTCATTTACAGTTACTGTAGTTTCATTTGGTGGTAATGGAATTGCAAGTTTGTTTCTCCAAACTGTGTATTAACGAATATAAAACATTTAATTTAACACTTTTAAGGGGACAAAAGGCCCGAAAAGAGTCAAACAGATATTTTTTTCATATTTAAATGTATATTTTCATGATTCTATAAGGAATGCTTAAATATTAAGTAATATGAATTTATTTGTTTGGAAAGACTCAAAGCTGAGGTGGTTTTAACTTAACTAAGTGTAGTAAGAAGTAAGAATCTAACACCAGGGGAAGTACGAGACAAGAGAATCTCAGACACCCAAGGGTAAGATTTCCATCCACCGCACTTCCACTGTTGTTTGATTTTATTTCTCTCGATTTTCAACCTAATATATAGTAGAATCCACAGAAATGTCGTCCCCTTCGTCTGTTTACATTGGGAGTTACGTCCCTTTTTGTAACTAGGATGACCATTTCTTTAAACTGTCTACGACCAATTGCTATTCAGTTGCTACCGCACACTACCAATGGAAGGGCAATGGAAGGGGAGGTTTGGCATGCCATAAAAACAGTTTAACCCACCATTTGTTTTGAAATGCCTGTACCAAATCAGGACCATTGGGGTCGACATTTTTTCCGGTTGTTTCCACCTGATTTGTCTTTTTGTCTCATGGACTTCAGTAAGTTTGTTATACCCCATTTAAAGTCATTTTGCATTTTTCTGAGAATTACTTTAAAATTCGAATCTTAACTCAAAACGAGTTGAACTTAGTTTTTTTAATCTTAGAATCATTATTACGATTACTAATAGTTTTAAAAAATCTGTCTTTAATCTGAACTTAACATTCAAAGTTTTCTTTTATAGCAACTTATAACATCAGACAGATTGATTAATTTTTCTTTGCTCATTTTCTTTTTCAAAGATCCATTGAAAGGTATCGGCCTTTATTTTTAATCCCCCTTTGTATGTTTCAATCATGGATATGTATTATGTTTTGATACACTGTTCTGCTAGTCTACATTGTCGCTTTTGTAACTTAATAATGTTTGAATTAAAAATATCGACTTTCTCACGTAGAAAATTTTAATACATTACCGTGTGGTTATTAAGAAAAAGACTTAACTTTCTTTAATATTATGTTCTATTTAGAACCAATTTTAATACTTGAATGAACAGGACATAATTAGTACAGGAATATGTCTGATGACGGTTTTAGGGGGGAATGTAATGAGTTCAATTATCCAGAATACAACCAGGACTTTTCTAATGACAGAAGTTAATACTGGTTATCAATTCTATATCGGTTTAATATTTCCGCACAATTTCACGATATGAACAAGCAATATCTATAAATTAAGAGTTAACGCCTCGCTGCCTTCCAAGTAATTCATTTTGGCTTATATAGATATATTTTATGACGTTATTGCGATAAAAACCGAACTTTGATATGACAAACTAATGACCAGACGGAGGACCATGACCCCAAACGGCCGCTAAAACATTTGGCACGACTAATGTCCTTTATGTGAGGTCGACATTTCAATTAATTTACACTATATGGTCATCTCTCACTAATATCTCCTTCATTTTCAATATTTTTCGCCGTTTAAATGGGTAATAAGGCATGCAATTGAAAATGCTTCAATCAAAAATCCATTTGGTTTCGCGTGACAATCCATCAAACTACCAACGACGTTATCAATATCACCCACAGAACAAAGCCTTTCATATTATTTATCAAAACCTCTACAGAAACGAATTTCATTCTGGGAGATGACAGCTGAGTTTCTAATAAGCCTTACAAATCTCTGAGTTAGAAGCAAACAACAATTTACCGGTTGCTGACAGCTTTACACGTTTCCTCATGTGTACTTCCCATTCACACCATATGTTCTGAATAATACAAACAAAATCAGCTGTACATGCCTATGAAACTTCTACGTATTCTATCATTCTAAAAAAATGTATAAATTGTTGTTGTGAAAAAGGTTATTTGGCTTTATAAATCAGAGGCCCATTGTAAAGGAAAAATATCGTGCATCCAAAAGACTTCATTGTCTCACGGTAACCTCAAATAGAGAACAATATCAAAATCGCTGTTCCATTTGCTTAATCTTTACATGTTTTGTAGTAATTTTTTACTGTGTAAATTTTTATCACGTCCTTTCATTTGTTCATTCACACCCGCATGTTAGAAATCAATTTAACAATCAGCCACCGACCAGATCTCACACAACCTCATTTTACTTAGTACTGCATGAGATGAACATTTCATTGTCTTGCGACTCGATGGTCATTTGTGTTGATTAATTACCGGACACTTCTGCAATTGAAGGGGAGGTTTGATGCGCCATAAAACCTGTATAACCCACCATTCTTTTAAATGCCTGTACCAAGTCAGGACCATTGAGATCAACAATTTTCCGGTGGTTTCCACCAGCTGTCTTTTTGCCTGGCTCTTGCACTTTGGCCCGTGGCATTTCTGTTCGGTAGTTTTTTTTATTCCTCCCTGTGCACCGTGTATGCTTATTTAAAATTTACATGAGCTACACTTATTTGTTATATGAATAATAAACTTTCTAGCTTTTACATACAAAAAGGTATTCATCGAATATATATAGGAATACATTATTCACGATACATTTTATTCTATCAGCATCGTTTATACATGTAACTGTCCTCTGTAATCTAGCATTAACGTTCATCCAAATTTACAGCTTCGTCATAACGAGGCTGGAAGATGCCATTGACGTCATCCTACCCATCAATACCTGATATTCCAAATAAAGGGGAGTAACCGTTATACTTACAAAAAACATGTTTAACCGAAATAAAAAAAAAACTAAATGAAAAATTATAAATTATTTACAAGAGCAACTAAACACTTTGCTTAATTAAAGAAGTGAGAAAATGGACAATTGTTCAGTTGATCGAGGCAACGAGAACAATTTTTAATGAAATTCAGATTTGGAACCTGAATATTATAAGCTTATGCCATCCTTCCTGTTCGAAATTACTATTTTATCTAGAATCAATAAAGAAAACAAATGGAAGGTTGAACAAGCGTGAATTTCAAGAAGAGCAAAATAGTAATAATAATAAAACATTTACTGGTTTTTGTAGTACGATCACTAAATCAAGATAAGTGTCCTTTGAACATTATAGTTCGTATTTCTCCTGGTTTGTAAGACATCAGGCAAAACCTAAAGTTGTGAGTGATAGTATGTTTGTTTGTTAATTTTGTGCCATGTATCTCGCCTGTACTAAAATGCAAATCTTACTTGATGTACCTACATTAGCAATTACATCATACATCTTTACCAAGACTATATAAAGATCACACGCAAATCAATTTCAAAAAATCATTTAAATATTAACGGATCACTTAAGTGCTTTAGTCAGTGTGATATTCTATCATCATATGAAGGCATCCAGTTGATCGTTTCTCATATTATTTTTAAAATTTCCACACAATTAAGCATATACTTAATTTAATCTCTCCATGATTTCGTCCCGTTCTCAATATTCTTACGAGTATATTTAGAATGTCACTAATTTTCCATGTAATGGGTTTCAAAGATATGCCATTGAGGCAGTTTCTACAAACGTTGATTAAAACTGTGAGTTACCACTTGTGTCGTAATTTTGTGACATGCTGTCACGTGAACCTTTATTTTGTCACAGTTTGATGTTTGTTATGCATGAAATAGTTTTTGTTCCGACTCTTTCTTAAAATCCGTCAGATTTTCTTGCCAGTCCTACATACAATTCACAACTCACCAGGAGAAAACTGTTTTTAATTAATTTCAGGAAGAAATCATTTAAAACCCTTAGGCACAGTGACCAACATTCACCGATTTAAGCCAGTGTCACATTTGATGATCTTCTTAACTTTGCCCTAGATTGTCTTACTGGGGCATTCAAACTTGTTCAAAACTTGTTCAAAACGTTTTATCTATGTAGCATTGTATTTGAAATAGCATTTGTATAAGCTTTTTCACACGTGTGTTGTCATGCATGCCATAAGAAATGTCTGTTTTTGGTGCTTGTCAACATTAAATATTCTCGTTTAACTGTAAAATTTAATCTGTTATGGCTATAAACAAAACTAAATTAAAATGGAATCAAAATAGAATGAAGAATACATTTCTAACAAGGCATCTAAATACATGTCATACCATTTCAAGCGTCGCTGTGGTAGATACTTCTAAATTTATTCTTACACGATAAACCACATTTGGATGCAAATGAAAAGAAATTTGCATAAGATTTGAAGGGAAGATATATTTTTATGGCGGATAATAATGTTACATGCTATAATCTGCTTACCTATATGATCTTAAACTTATGTCAGTTTATAAAAAAGCCTCTTATCAAGCACAGTATTAAATCGTTACTGAAATAAATTTAACAGCTCCGCACCTATCACAGAAAAAAATTGGAAAAAAGCGTAAATGAGACAAAATCTTGCCCAATATTTAGGAAAATAACCTAGACCAACGTCGTAATTGTTTTGTCCATGTCCCATGCATCTGGAAAACATTTGTAATGTAGGAAAACGGGATAAAGAAAGGGGAGGTTTGGGTAACCGATAGGCGGTTTAACCCCACTGCTTGCTACTGCTCTTGACTGTTGCTAGTCCGGTCGTCCCAGTTTCATAGTCATTTGCCTTTGTATTTTGTCTTCTTTGAACAAGATGGCACTTATTTCTTAAATTGAGAAGAAATAGTAGTACCAATGTGGCATTGTTCTCAAACCGATGATGGGGGCGTATTGGAGTTAATATGAGCAACGTTCCTTGTTGAAGGCCTCATGTTGACTTCAAGATGAAGAACAGCAATAAAAGCGTTGTTCGATTGCCTTTTTTACCTCGTTTTTTAACAGATGTTGCCTAATGAGCTTTTACTCCATATCCTTTCATTGTTAATACAATAACAGCACTTAATGATGAGAACGTGGTATAGATTCCATATTTCCTAATTAAAATGTATATATGTATAAATTGTATGTGAATTTTAACAAAGTATGCAAAAAATATCAGGTTCAAATATAAAACATGACTTTTAATTTCGAGGTAAAATCTCTTCAAACCAATACTAGCTCAGGGATACGGGAATTTTTTCAAACTATGCCAGTCTTGCTGGGAACAACTCATCAAATATTTGCTGTGTTTTGGTTGGTCGAGTTCCACTCTTGCTTCAATTAAATGATCCATTACAGCAAGATCTCCCTAAGTAACATTGATTCTGTTGTGTAACAAAGGGTTTGATTTCCCAATCTGTTCAAAATTGCTCCCCTTTTGTAGACACAAGTCATATATTTTGACCACGTGTATACGATTCTTAGGTTCTCATCACTACAGCTAGAATCAATCATGCACGATACAGAAAAAATAATGTTATATACATAATACAGGATACGGAGAGACAAAGTCACTACAAATACATGGTAAAACCAAGCAATGGACCAACGTTTTTACTGTTGTTCATTGTATCTTTATTTTGATCGGAGGGTCTTGTACCCTTTTCGGTTCCTCCACAATTTCATTTAAGGAACACAATGCCTCTGCCGGTGGACTGTTAGTCCTCTAGGATATTCATAAACCCAGTAGCTAGTACTTCGCTGCTGACCCGAAAACCGGTTTTTTTTTAAACTTGCAATATTTAAATTTTAGAAATTTAGTTTAAAACTATAAGGAGTATCTCCCTCTTGCATAGCTCTGTCCTTAGCTGATTTTGGCTTTCATTTTTAGATCTTATTTTTTATTTGTTCTCTATCAGGTTTTACACGTATTTAAGTTTGGACTTCGAAATGTTTTGATTTTATCTGCACTGATGAGACATAAGTTATCGAAATGCGCTTATGCAGAAACAAAATTTACAGTAACTTCAGTATTTTGTTATTTCTTACTTTCAATTAGAAAACAAAACATTCAGAAAGTATAGTAATTATAGACGTATACAGTTCATAGACAGCACCTGTCTAACGACAAAATGAATATCCAGTGTGGATTTATATCTGATGAAATTGCACGACTCGCAAGCCATTTTTAATTTTAATATGATTTTTTTATATGATATAATATTGAGAATCATGAATGATGTATAGAGATAAATGATTAATCATCTTTTTTATATAAAAGTACACACATTTTCTACCGGTTGACATCAAAAGCATTTTAAAATATGTGCTTGAAACATTTGGTGATGGCAAAAAACAAAACACAGGTGATCTGAAATTTACTGCCATGTCCATTGAAATTGATGGGCACTTCAGCCTCAGTTTTAAATTAATGTCTGTAAGAGTCTACGAAGTAACAAAATAAAATAAGAATTTATGGATATACTGCCTCATTTCATAAAGGTCATAGGCCTTTCATTTGATTTGCCAGGGTGTCTTCACGCTTACAGTGACAGAAGGGAATGGTAAATATAACAAGGCAGAAATTTTCCTCCGATTTTGATATAATTCATAGATGTTTCTCCCGTAAGAACGGCGAACAAAGATATAAGTTCATTGTCATAGGCAGAGAACAAGCATACTTTGTGAAATACGACTCAGAATCACAAAAAAATACACAGAGGAAGGGCCGATTAAAATTTTAGAGTTTCTGATCGACATTATATTTGTCCAGTTTGGAGGACTTGTTTTTCAACAGACCATCGGAATTCCAATAGGCACAAACTGTGCCCCTCTTTTACCCGATCTGTTTCTCCACTCTTATGAGGCTGAATTCATTCAAGGGTTTCTTCAATATAAAGACAAAAAACTGGCCCAGTCCTTTAATATCAGCTTTCGTTATATAGATGATATTTTATCACTAAACAACACTCGCTTTAGTGATTTACCCAAAATATCTTGAAATTAAGGATACTACAAATTAAAATACTTCCACATCGGCCTCGTTCCTTGACCTTCATCTTGAAATTGACAACAGAGATACATTACAAACTAAACTGTATGACAAACGCGATGACTTCAGTTTTCCAATAGTCCACTTCCCTTTTCTTTGAAGTAACATTCTAAAAGCACCAGCATATGGAGTTTACATCTCACAACTCATTCGCTACTCATGGGCTTGTGGTCGTTACAGTGACTTCCTTGATAGAGCTCAGTTGCTTACAAATAGACTACTTAAGCAAGGGTACCTTACTGAAAACTTGGTCATCACTACAGAAGTTTTACGGTCGACATCATGATCTTGTGGATCGCTATTGGATATCTGTTTCCAAGATAACAACAGATCTTTCCCTGTACAACTAAAGTTTGGTTTTCCTCTATCGGATTTGACTTTACTACCGGAGTTGACATGTTCAACACGGCGGGTGTCTTATAAGAAGCAGGAGATGCTTACTCTACCGGTACACCTGATCTCGCACATAGTTCTTATTGGGTCCGTGTTGTTCATCTGAATGTGTGTCTTCATTTTCCTTTTTTGACCCGTACTCAAGTGGTGTCATTGTTCCGTGGTGTGTCCGATGTTCAAAGTTGCCATTGTCCATAGATTGTTTGTTCTTTTGATTGACAGTTCGGTACTCACTTACTTTAAGATGTTTAATACAAAACATATATTTCTGTTATAAACAAAACGATCAAACGATGCTTTCCTTGTTGTTCTTCGTCCTGATTTCACGTCAGTATTTTCCAACAAGTTTAAATTTTGAATAGAACAATTTTTATAGAATTTCTATATAAGTTGAAAGTCTTTACTTCATGATCAAAAAGTTTTAACATGAAACATTGCCAGTGTCTGGTTAACGCGATATGAGTCAATGTCGTTTAATGTCTGTTAGATTTTCTTTTCACACGGACATTCACATCTATAATTCAATTTCAGATACATTTCATTGTATGCTAAAGAAATAATGAAACAATTAATAAGCCAACTAGGTACGAATCAACTTCGTAGTCGGCCCGTTTATGTCCCGGTGTATTATTGTAGAGCTTTTAAATCTAGTTTTATCATCGTATTTCAGCTCGCACGTGTGCTAGAGCTATTTTATCCTATTCATACTATGTCAAAGAGAAATCTTTTAATATCCCCCATATTGCACGGCTCATCAGAAAAGCCTATTGACACAGACGGCTAGAATGAAAGCAAGTGTAAAATGTCTTCAGAAGAAACGTAGTCAAGGGGTACTATTTAGGAACGCGTAAATTGGATTAAAATCTTAATATTTGTTTATGGTTAGTTTAAATAGGATTTCTTTAAATTCGCTCAAATTAGTTTGAAATTTGTTGGCAAAGATTTTTCAATAGATTTCTTTAATGTTGACCTGTAAATATGAAACACAAAAGCAGCATGGTACAAAAGGTGTAATATCTAAATTTTCTTCAAGTCTGGCTTGTGTAAGAAATCTAAGGTAATAATATTAGTTGTATACAATTTCAAATTCTTTGGATGGCCACCTAAGTGCTGTTTTGCAGTATTAATGTAATATTATTTAATATTTTTATAATCACCTGTTAGCTTGAAAAGCTAACTTCCTGTTTTAAAAACATCTTTGATTTACATGTTTGTGTCCAGTGAACTCTGGAATGTAAAGTTCCTGTGCCTTTGGAAATCTGCTGTACCATGAGGATTGCTTGAAGTTTATAAAGAAAGTAAAAATACTAAAATATTCTTATTTATCCTTATTTTGCCTTGTGAATATACGTATATATCCATACTCCTGTGTAATAAGTCAACAGAAATTTTGAAACCTTTCTTCATAAACTGTTTGTTTTGATGTTTGAAGATGACCTAAGAAAACACAATAGTATCTGTTTTGTGAAATTACGACTTCGTTATTCAGATAATATAATTGTGAATTGTGAGATCATGAAACCATTTGTAGAAATNNATATATATATATATATATATATATATATATATATACAACAAAATTCTAATATAAATTCATATTTACAGAAATCAGTTTTATGATGCATTTCGAATCTTACTCGATTAAAAGTAGTGCATAGCTAAAATCATAAATATCGAAATTGACATAGTTTAAGACTAAGTTAAAAAATGTATTTTTAGGTCTTCAGCTACACAGTACCGTGTAAACAGCAAAGGAAATAAATGATGGTTAATTATGAAATATATTTGCGAACTTGAAATATCACCAGGCGAAACATTCGACCCTGCCAATATATATTGCATTCAAAACTACAAAGTATACCTGTGGTTATAAAAAGGGTTGAACAGTGCCTGTTTTCAGTTTATTATTCAACAATCATAGCATAACAGATGCCAAATACCTGGCAAGATGATGTATAATGACATCGGTGTACAATTTTACAATTACTTTCCATGTGATGCCAAAACAACGACCAAAAATCGTAAATCAAGAATACCCATTGCAATATAAGAATCACATACAGCCAGACGAGGGCAATGTAATTAATTGCTATTTTTCAATTAACAGGTCACTGCTCCTTATACGGAAATGAAAATGATCGGGGTATGCGAGTTAATGCATGAAGCACTCACTAAAATTATTAACTCATCCTGACCCCTTTATCGCTATACTGAAGATACCATGTTTTTGCATAGATATTGTCTCATGTGCATTTACTCCACATCCCTTCGTTCATCACAAAAGAGTGCAACGCTTTTAAAGTTTATTTCCAGTCTTAATTTTGTCTCCTTTAGCAACATAACACGACTTTTTACCTGTCAATCATATAATTTTTGTTGCATTGTATTTTTGATTGCATGCATTTTGACGTAACCCATGGCTACACAAACTGCATTTGCAAATATGTTTTTACAATTGAAAATGATATTAGCTTTATAATTTATAAATGCACATTTTTATAGAACATTTTATATGATATCGTGTGTAATTTAATAACCTCCATGGAATTGGTTGTGGATTGAACATAAATAATAACAGAAAATCAAAGTGAAATATTAAACTTAATTGAAAAAATCAAGTATGATTAATATTTGAAGGTAAAATGATATAAATGAAGGAAGCATAAACACAGTGTCTACGAACTACAAAAAAAAACATAAAAAGCATAACGAAGGAATCATAGAATGCAACAAATTTAAACAAGACATTAGAAATATTAACGATGAACCATATAGCATCAAAATGATCTTCACAATTCTCCTACCGAACTGGGAACAGGAGGGTACACTGTCTCACATAGGGTACATAACCTTGATAAAAGATGTCCCCTTCTTTAATTAAAAAAACAAAAATAATATTTTTATGAGAAAGGCATTGGCGCTTAAGATTCGGAAGTCTAATGTTTTTGACTTAAGAAGTTGAAAAGATTAAGCCATCGTTTAACCAATACAATTTAGTTCTAGGTTCAAAAACAATGAAATATCCAAATTTGCATTTATTTTATTTCTTCAGATAGCCATTTCGACAAATCAAATTATATCCCTTCATCGCAGAAAAATCGGGCACCTGGAAGGCCAACTCCCATATTGAAGAACTGATAGAGAACAAATATTCAAAGACCCGTAAATTAGCACCAAAATCACTTAAGGACAGAGCTTCAACAAGAGCAAGTGGTCTTTCCATTTGTAAAACATGAAACGAGGACTTGAACCACTGGACAGTGATACTTTAGTCGACTAATAGTTCACCAGCAGAAACATCAACTAGTTTGTGGGGAATAAGAGTGCCCCACCCCCTCTTTCGGCTGGGGTATCAACTGAATTAGAATGGAGGGTGACAGTGTAAGAGATCAACATCAGCAGAGTCACAGATCAGCCCCAAATGCATCTTGTAAATCTTGTATACATTCCAATTTTTTTTTTCGCTTTGCGTATCTCCCATTCTATTCTTGAGCTTATTAAGCGTTAATTTAAGCTAATTTTGTCAGTTTCTAATCGTAATTCCCTTATGTAGAACATGTATTATAAGAATATAAATAAAAATGTACTACTCCAGACTTCTTCAAATTTGACATTAATTCTTTTCCATTATATTCCATTTCTTTTCCTCTTTGCGTGTATACATTATTGAACAACGATTAATTTCCTGTGCTAATTGAAATGTTGGCCTGGTGTATTGTGTATAACCATGCAATTTTCTTGTTGTGTTTTAAATGAGGAAAGGTTTTATTGCAAATTCTATTTCTCAAGAGACTAGAGAATAAATGAAATGAAACTTAAAAGGCGGAATACATTACATTGGTGGCTTGGCCTAACACCTGTATTTGATAATATAGAAAATAAGAAGATTACAAACAGTTGATTGGCTTTTGATTGCGATCATACTGAGCCGATAATATCCATAGCTGTACTAACATGTGTGTTATTGTAATATTTTTTTCTGATTTATACGCATGTTTCATGGCTGAAATTGTACTTTTATTGAAAGAAAGAGTGGCTTGATTTCTATCGCAAAAATGGTCCGATAATCAAATTTATCAATGTAAGATATTTGTAACAGACATATGATGGGTCGAAAATTAAATCATTGTTCATAAAAATATTATTTTCTTTGAATATATAAGATGGCGAAGAATTTTCAATCGATTTGAAAATACAGTTTTGTAATATTTTGTCATGAGCATATTAGCATGGTCCCGTTTCGAATAATGAGGATCAAAATTACTTCATGGAAGTTGAAGCTATCTATGATATAATTTTATACATATTTTCTCTTGCAATATTACAAACCTTTCCCCAAATTATATTTCACAAAAATTGCTTTCTTTCCTTATTATAAAGTTGATTCAATTATGCTGTAAGTATTTTCAAATCTTAATAATAAGATAATTCTACTTCAGGGATTTTTAGTTCTGCAAATGGGCATTTCGAAATTCAGTGCAGTTAGAATTTCCAAAACATGTAACAGATGATAAAAACAATGACAACGCAAATCCAGCTAAGGAGATCTTGGAGGATATACTCCTTACTAAAATAAATTATAACTTTTAAACAAATAACAGGCCTTCGGGTCAGTGGAAGACTGCCCCCAAAGACTTACAGCAAAGGCGTCGAGCCAGTGTTTATAAAACAAATCCAAAAATACATTTATTTTGATTTAAATGACAGATGAGAAGTCTTTGAATATTTTTAATGGCCAGAATTTTTATAGGAGATAGTGCATTTGCAGAGAAATTGAATGTAATATGCTTTAAATCTTGTTTTGTCACTTGTTTGTTGAACATGCGATTTTCAAATTGTTATATTTCAGTCTGACTTCTTAGAAACACATGTTTTCAGAGTATGGATAATAATAACGCTGAAATGTGAAATTCTCAATACTAATGTTTGACAGGCTAAGGGCTTATGTAATCATATCAACATTTCCCATTTACGCTTCATTTCAATAATTAGATTTTGATTGGAGATCAATCGTTAAATATGAATTTTTAACTATTTAAATTTTCAGGTATGATGCTTACCTTACCACGGGCTTCAGGTGATTTGAATACTGATGAGGATCGGTCACTCCACGTCGCACCTGCCAAAAGTCATCAAAAATGTGTAAGTAATTTATTGAAAATGTGGCATGTTATTCGTCACTTTTGTAAATTATCAATATTTCGTTATATTTTTGTCACTTCCTGCAACATGACTTGAATATAAACAAAACTTATAAATGTCAAAAGTTGATGTCATATCTAACTCGCATAAGAATTGGACATATATCGGGTAGAGAAAAGTGGACATTTCCTAGGGAAGACAAATAAATAGTAATGACCGCAATAAGACAACCTATAAAATCTATCTGAAATTATTAAATATTTCCAAAAAAGTAATAATTAAAACGATTTTAAATTGACATTGTTACAAAACTTGAATATATACAACGAAACTTAATTGAAAATTCAAACAACATCTGACTGAACTGTATTATTAACTAAGAATATATTGTTATCATAATCATATTTTTATTCATTTAATAAAAAAAACAGCTTTACTGATCTTTTTGCGACATCTGAAGCTGTAATGAAAATTAACATGAACATTGAGGTAAATTGTATACGAGATATACAAATGTATCGGGAAAGACAATGGAGGTTAAATTTTTCTCCTGGGTGTTTGCCAAAATCAGTCATGACGGGTTGTCGGAGCAGTCATGGTTTCAGATTTCATATTAGCACATGAAATTATTAATTCATTTTGTGCGTATTGTTCCTGTTGTATAAAATTTGTAATTTCATAAAAGTCTTGTTTTTCGACTTTGTTTTTTTCTCTGGCACTAAGTAGTGCTTCCCGCCTCTGTCTTTATTTGTTGTTCACAATACAGTAGTCAGTACTTTGTTTATCATTAAGTAGGCGGTGTCTTACATGACCAACGCAGAAAAGGCTACAAACATGTGTACTTTTTATTTTATTTTATTTTATTTTATTTATTTCTTTTACCCTGAAACAGTGATGTATTGTTATTTTTGTAATAATTTATATATAGATTGTCCTGACCGTGCCACAATTCAGAGCATTTTCATTAATCGACCAATGTTCATAGAAAGCCAGAAAGATTGACGCAATTATTAAGATGACATCTTAAAGATACAGTAAATCAATCGCTCGGTTTAGACTCAGATAAATTTCTAATTGATTCAGATCAAAATTGACAAGAATTTAGATGTAACTGGTTATTTGTCAAACCGTAGCAGCTGTTCTGGTTTCTTTTGATGGCCGACATTGGTCATTACCGTCCGTAATTTTGTTATGCTATATACAATCTAAACGCGGCGCATTAGAATCCTCCCAGGACAGAATTACCGACCGCTGTAACTTTATATTAACGGATCATTAGTGCTGAAATCGCATTTGTATAATTGAGGCATTAGTGCAAGGAGTAAATTTTGAGAAAGATCACTTGATTTTTAATATACAGCTCAATTATAAAAACAAGAAATACATTTGTCAATTTCTTAGTTTGAAGCTATTTGTTCTTCGTCTTAAACCATCAGAAACGATTAGTAAATAAAACCATACCATCGTTATAACACTGTTATAATACTTTTTGGTAATAATTTAATCATGAAATAATTAAATTGACATTTGGTGAGTAAATTTACAACACGAAACACGAGCAAACGTAGTGCTGCTCCGTTTTGGGTCTTCAAAACACCAGGGAACAATCTAAAAATTAATACTTCCTTTCTAAAATTTTTAAAGCTTTTTATATAAAGATTTTTTTAATTATACTTAATTTCGCAAAATGCCCTTTTTCACTACTACATAAAATGAAAACTGCAATTATTACAAGAAAACAAGCAAACGTGGAGCACTGTTTGAGGGCCTTCAGATATTCGGAAATTGGAACCTGTTGATCAACCTAGTGAAAGTAGTGTCCTTATGATCTATGTTGTTATAGTCTTCAGACATTCTTTTTGGACTTACTGTATAGCTCTGACTTGCCTAGATCATCTTCGATACCAAATTTTCTCAATCAGCAACTCCTTATAACTTACCGCCACTACCATTGTAAACGTCTTTTTGCATTTGAAATTTCAAGTTCAAAGCGGTCTCTTACGATTATAATAGTAGATCAAGTTAGTGCGTACAGAATCCGAATATTAGTGGAAACAATTTTATATTTTATAACAGATCTTATCTTTCTATGTCATGGAGGATATAATACTTAGTCACAAAGAGGAAATATTCCTTTACATACAGTAATAAAATGTGATTGTCTACTTATAATCATCGGATTACATATAATTTGGGATCATTTCGGAAAATTATGACGTTTGTTGACATAATACGGTTTCAAAATTGTTATTGATAATTGTGTCTGTGATATGTGTAATTGTCTTTACGCCAGCTCAGTACTGTACTTTTTTTTTTATAAATTTTCGGCACACGCTGGAGACATTAACTTGTGTAATGCTCTATTAAATTTATTCAGAGCGAATGTTCTACCCTTTAAATATAATTGAAAAGATTCTGTAATAATTTACTCTCTCAAGGCGTTTTGACTACTATCTTGACACACAGCCTTGGTTAACAGAAGAAAAATCGTTCTTCAACTGACCAGATATCCTAGTCTACAGCAGAAGTTACCATGAAAACCTGTGGCTTCCACCGAACATATCCGAAACATGCGCGTCCTTCAACGATTTTAAGTAGGAGTTTTGATCACTACGTAACAAATTGCTTGCTTTACGCATAAGTTCGAACTTATATATAGAAACCAGACCTAACAAAAGGTAATGCAAGCCGATTTAGTGCACAATTTGACTATTATTTGTAACAGATAACTAGTACCCATCCTTCAGTTATTTATTTTTTAATACTACTTTATGGTATATACCTTTCATAAATTTACATCACAAAATCTGACTACTTACGATGTTTTGATTTACAGTAGTTAAATCACACCTAATATACAGTTGTGTTCTTTCAAATTTTACAAATTTTTGGTTTATTGTCTTCCAGATATTTGATTGGATCTGCATTGAGGAGACAATCAGTTGTCGAAAGGGCCATATGCAGAAACTTAACTTACAGGAACTTCGGTATTTTGTTATATACCACAGATATTTCGGCTACTATTGAGGACACCCAAGCTTCAGTTACAACCACAAAGTTTATTACGGTACTTTTGAATCGTTTTCAATCCGATAACAGATCTATTTTTATATGTAAATAACCATACATCAATACATTGAGAGGGAATCACTTATTAATGAACATTGTTGAGCTAATGGTGATTTATATTTAATCGATTTGTGACTCTTAATGTAATTTTTTTTTCGTCAATTAAAATTTAGTAACAGAATTGTCATATAGGAAAAATTTGAAATGCACTTCAATTTCATAAATATTTTATTTTTTTATTTCGATAAGTTTAGAGATCCAGTTTTCCTTCAAACTGGTATCCGAGGCGATCGTTTCCGCTTTCAATTGCACGAGATTTCCTAATTCGAAAGCCCCATATTTTCACATAACACATACCCTGATTTACATTAAACTCGTAAATGTTACGGAAACAACGGCAGTAGAAAACCGGAGAAACACGAGAAGTAATGAACCTTTCATTTACAACATTCTATCGGAATTTTGATAATTTGTTCACTATCAGCTTTTACACAAATTTCGGTTCATGGACTTCTAAATACTTACATAAGTTGTCAAAATGCGCATATGCAGAATCTAAATTAACAGTAACTTCGGTTTAGTTATTTATACCCAAAAAAGTCTTTCCACTGATTCACATTCAAAGGAATACTACTACTGAATACATACTCAAATTTACAGCAAAAGGTTTGAATACTAGCGAACTTCAACCATCATTTTCAAAAGTTTGACTACTACTGATGTCGAATCTGATGAATCAATAAAACTAACTAATAAAAGTGATTTTTCATTTCTTATGACAGATTCCAAATACGGTAAATTAACGACTATGGATAATTAGTACGATCATGCTAGTTAAATTCTTCAGATTTACCGCATAGAAGCACTGTGTTCGTTTTCTAAATTGATAAATTATACGTTTCTGAACCAAACCGCATCTAAAACTTATAATTACAACCAAGTCTTAATTATTTCCAACACGTGCACAAAATGCAATAAAATTGCCTTTATTGGCTATCAACATGAATTACGGCTATCTGAGGAATTTGAGGATTCTATAGGAGGAAAGTTTGATTGAAATTTATATCACAATGAAATTATTGAACACAGCTCATTTAAAGAGAATAAGCGAATTTTAGGAGCTTTGTCACTATTTTAGCAATCTAATTGATTCGTTGAAGTCTCTGTCTTGATTTCTAAGCCAAATTAAGGATAGATCAGTCAAGCCCAGACTGTAACAGCATTGTCGGATAATATTGTACGTAAGCTTAACTCCATAAAACTATATGAAAACAAGAAATGTTCGTTTTAAATCACTTGTTCCTCCAAATGTCAATGTAAACCTTACTACAAAAGCTGACTAATTCGTCTTTATTGCTTTAACAACCATAACGGTCTTTAGAGAAAACAAATTTTGCAAGCAAGTCACGAATTCCCCTTGAATAGATTTGCGCTGGGACCTGCAAATGGAATCTAATTTCCCAGTCATTGTTTGTAAATTAGGCGTTCGGCTTTTGATTGGATTGTCTAATACTTGTCGGCTCGGTCCTAATAAAAACGTGTCCCTAGTGATCTCGGAGAAATTGACCATACTGAGGCCACAATTGTCTCGTTTGCACAAAAATACGACTGCTCTTTATAAAAGAAATTCCACCACATCTTTAGTGACATTATACATTATTACACATTCTAAGAAAAGGAAAACGATCTATGTCTTCTGAACGTGATTAATTAGGATTTCAATTGATATATTTTATATCGAGACCACAACGAAGAAAATGGAATCGCCGACAAATTTACATAATTTGAAATGCATATTAAGATTTGAATAATTTTTAGATTTAAAGTGCAAGCGAAGTAACTTTTAAAGCTATAAATCTTCAACATAGAATTTAGCATTTCATGGTTGAATATAGCAGTTGATTATTACCACAAAATGTGCCACTTCATTTTACGTTAATCCAGGATTAATTTTGTAATTTGTACCCTTCACAGATCATATACCCAAATATTAATGAGCATTTTATTATCTACCCTCTTAATTGTTTATAATTATGTTGTATTCAATTTTTTACACTGCACGATTTACAAAGTCAAACTTTTCAGATGGTTCCAGGACGGTATGAGTCAGTTAAAAATGTAATCATTCAAAACATATCTATTCGACATAAATATTTGGACGGTAAAATGTTCCATTGATTTTTCTTTGCTTTACAATGGCTAGTCTTTTGTCAAAAACTTATCGCAAAATATTAATAACTTATCGACAAATAGTGTTTTGTATGTGTACAGATAATATATAAAACAAGAATAATATGCATGTGCAAAAAACAGACAATAACACTGTATTTGTATGAATAAAAACCGGTAATTTCAAACAATTTTAATAAATTTTAAACTTCCGACTGCTCTGTTGGCGTTACAGATTGTTGGAGTTTTGCAATCTGTATCTGTGTTTACTCACAATTTTTTTCTCTGATTTTCTGTTTTGAATCAACATTTCTTTTGAAAGAGAGGTACAACACAAAAATTTCACAATACTATTATTGTTGCTAACTACTTGAATCGAAATGTCACCAGGAATCCTTCAAGTTCATATAACACAGTTTCAACATTAAAACTTCTTTGACGTATATCAAAGCTTCAGCAAAATTTATTTATCCTTTGGTTTGCGGAGTTACATAAATAATTCGGGTTTTGGTCTTACAAATGAATGGTTGATCTGCTTAGACGAGACATAAGTTGACAAAAAGGCCATCTGAGGAAACTTATTTGACAGTAACCTTGGTATTTAGTTATTTATATCCTTCAATGAAGTACTGCTGGGTTTACAAGTATGGTGAAATTTGATGCTATCAGCTACTAGTATAACATTACTTTTTGTTTTACAGTGAGTTCCACACAAGAAATACGTAATTTGTGTGTTTATACGTTTTGTCGATGTTGGTTACATTCAGTAGTATGCTAACCAATATCATCCAATTTTATGAAAATGATTTGTTTGATGTCGTCTTCGATCACGTGATAACTGAAATGTTTAGATTGAAAAAGAATATAAAATAACGGGGGAGATTGAAATACAACCCTAAAATATGTGAGACAAAAGGACTTTTTGTAAAAGATGGAAATTCAAGTTAATTCGACATTTGTATCGCTTCAAGTTCAATGGAATATTAAATGACGCATTACCCTCGACATATATACATTTACAATAAAAAAGATACCTAAAACACAATAATTCAAATAGAAAAAACATAGACATGTACTTGATGAAAACGGAAACACGAAATGCTACGCATGCGTATGGATGACATATGCTTTTTAGGCGTATAAAAAAGCAAAGTTTCCATTGTAAATATACATGGTCAACTATATATAAACACTGAATATCATTGCACTTTATTGCAGAAGTTATTCTAGGTACAATGTAACAGTCTGTGCTTAACAAAATAATTGCAGACTAGACTGTTCTTTAATGTTCAAGTACAAGTACAAACTACTTACAAGTAATGTAATACAATGCTTCAAGTAAGTAGTGCACAAGTGGGGTAGTGTAACAGTTCAGTGCTAAAAGGGATTGTTTCTGATTTGCAAGATATATAGTGAACATTCACATAATTTGAATTGAAATTTAAATATAAGGGGGATGTTCTATATCATATATATAAATAACTCATGATGAAAGCCTTCCGAATTTCTACCTGTTTTTCCACCTCACATAATGCAGGGTAATTTTCTCATGGATAACGTAACAAATAAATTGCATTGTGATTTTTGAAAACCAGACTTCTAATTATTTTCTTGATAAAGCTCGTTTGTATTTAAAATTTCTTACGATATACTAGTATTACGATTTGCACTCTTGGTGAACATGCATTGTCTTGATTTGTTTTTAAATGACATTCAACAATTGTATTTTCTTAAATGAATATAACGCGTAGGCTTGAAATTCGTCAGTGCAAAACGTTTAATTCGGGTTTACACTTTTATCTAAACAAAACCAAATTGTTGTTAAATGAACATTTGCAATGATATTACAATATAAAGATGTTGAACTAATAATGCAGAAACTAAAAACGCATAATCACTATTCAACAGAAACAATAAAAGTACCCAAGACACGGTTTTCTCAGTATACCTCGATTCAAGCTGTTCTTTGTGGATTATGGTAATAAGGACATGCTGGATTATATCGAAACAAGACAATTTATAAATTCACCATACACAGTCAATTAGTTGTTTTTTCTTGCTCCAAAGTACATAAAGGTAACTTAATAAGGTTTGGTCCATATACAGCATCATGTACTGCGTTTACTGGTTGTTTGAATCGACATGAAAAATTTGTATGCTTTCGTTTTTTATTTCATGTGGACTTGATTACAAAACCAGTAATTACTCCTGCAATGTGTACAAAACTCTTTATTACTCCTGTATTGTGTACCAAATTCGTTAGATCTCTTGCATTGTGTACCAAACTTGTTATTACTCCTGCAATGTGTACAAAACTCGTTATTACTCCTGTATTGTGTACCAAATTCGTTAGTTCTCCTGCATTGTGTACCAAACTCGTTATTACTCCTGCATTGTGTACCAAATTCGTTATTCCTCCTGCATTGTGTACCAAATTCGTTATTACTCCTGTATTGTGTACCAAATTTGTTATTACTCCTGCATTGTGTACCAAATTCGTTATTACTCCTGCATTGTGTACCAAATTTCTTATTACTCCTGCAATGTGTACCAAACTCGTTATTACTCCTGTATTGTGTACCAAATTCGTTATTACTCCTGCATTGTGTACCAAATTCGTTATTACTCCTGCAATGTGTACCAAATTCGTTATTACTCCTGTATTGTGTAACAAATTCGTTATTACTCCTGCATTGTGTACCAAATTCGTTATTACTCCTGCAATGTGTACCAAATTCGTTAGCTCTCTTGCATTGTACACCAAACCAGTTATTATTCTTGCAATGTGTACATACTCGACATCTCATGGTATTTTTGCCGTTATAAATATTTCATGTGTTGCTGTTATGAATATTTAACGTTTTGGCCGTTTTGAAAATTTAATATTTTGTAATTAGTATAGCGTAAGCAACCTTTTAAATGTTTTAATACTTTCCAACTAAGACCGGAAATATTGTTTTTTACTTTCAAATGACTTACATATATAAATAAAAAGGGCAAACAGAAAAGCTGATATCTAGACAAAAAAAGGTTGTTATAGTTATTTCGATAGATACACAAAAACAAAAATTATTATATTATAGATCTACCACAGTTCAGGTTTCTAAAAACAAAGCGAAAGTTTTACTTTTCTCATCTCCGGTTCGCTGCATTAGACAAAGATGAAATATAAGGGACAACAGGAAACACCTACAATGGCTGAAAATCATAATCACATGCGCATACCATACACAGGAAGAACACAAATAAGACAAAATACAAATGTAAACAACGATAGGAACTCGGGATACAATGTTTGGAAAAATGGGTAAAAAGTTTCAATGACAAAACACAACAATAAATGTAAGTAAAGGTATACTTTTGGTGTTTTGTTTTTAGTATTTGGCGCTTATATTAATGTGATGCAATTTTATATATGAGTACTCTGTTACCTTGTCAATAATGCTAAGCTTCGAAGTGCTTTTTTATGTTGAACCTGCTCATGGGTAACTTATTCCTCTCTTCCTCTATCCTGCATACAAACAAACAACAAGTTGACGATAAACAAATACAGAAATTCAGAGTAAATGTACATAGTACAATATCCATGCAAATACACGGCAAGTTTCGGCATATTGAACAACGTTTATATTGTTATTCTTAATTTTGAAGCTATCATAACCTCAGAAAGTATATAAAAATGTATAAGAGACAAACTTATATACTGATTAAACAATGAAAGGATATGGAGTAAATGCACATAAGACAAAGTCTCTATAAATACATGGTAAATCTAAGCAATTGAACAAAGCTTTTGTTAATAAACTTTTATGTTTTTTTTTCAAAATGCAGTTATGTTATTATGGTTAAATAGTCTTTAAATTTGCTGACTTCTTGGAATTAATCATTTTGGCTTTTTCTTTTACACCTATATTTTTATCTTCATGAAATGAGGTATACGCACACTAGTAATTTGTATGAGTTTGGAAGTTGTGAAAAGGCATCTCACTTGTTTATTAACCATATTATGGCAATTTCGATTTCAATGCCCTTATCTACAACGAGGGAAAAATCCTGATCTGTTATAAAGTACAAAACAACGAAGTAGAATACCGAACGAACACAGCATCAGCAGATTACGTAAATCAAAGTCAAGGGACAAAGCATAAAAGTAAGAGCATCAGAAGACTGAGGAACAAAGACACAACACACCCACAAAAATCACGAACTACAAAAATATAACACTGAAAGCAGAATGAACTTTTAAAAGAATATGAGAGATACATCAGGTGCTCCGAATGGCCAAACATATCGCGTTCATCAGAATAGTGTAATGGAACCAACTGGACAAAAGTCTAGATGGCAGGACCTGCAAAAAAGGGGTGTAATCGGGAGTTTTTAAACAGTGAGGATATGTCTGTTAATAAGAGAATAGAATGCAATAAAAAATTTTGCCATGATGTTATATAATCTATACATAAGTTCTTCGAAATTGGGTTTGTTGCTTCATATTGGTTCATTGGAAAAACTGTTGGTAATTATGGTTCTTATATAAAAGCTTTTGTGTTTAATTGCATATTAGACATATGTTTTAATGTTCAATCTTCTTGTTACCCAGACATGATAGACGAGTTGTCCATATTGTCATCATGTGATAAAAATCTTAAGGCAAATAAACGATTCCATTAAGATATGAAATTTGAACTTAACAAAGGTTATAAACAACTTGTACGAACCAGTGATGACAATATGAACTGATGATAAGATCGTGTAATATTACCCACGTTTTATATCACCATTTAACACTTTGCTTGTAATTGGAGAAAAGGATAAAAATCAAGAGTATCTTTTATGGTATATGTAATCATTACCCATGGTTCTTTTGTCAAGGACCATAACTATCAATCTTTTCGAAACGATATAACTATAAAATATCACGAAATGGATAAACTTAGCTATTAAAATTAATTTTATAACGCCCATGTAGTGCTTTACAATAGAAAACGAGCTAGACATATACTTTTTACCATCGCACTGACTTTAAAATTTGAAACAAAGCTGTCGGCGGAACACTCCTGCGTTTGTCAAAAAATTTTCAGTTGAGAAGGATCCACAAAATGTCCTCATTTCAATAAAAAATGCTCACAAATTTAAGTTTCTTCATAAGTCAGATTATAGGATATTTCAAAACCATATCTCATTTGACTGTATCTGCAATGAATAAATTTGTGATCAGTTAATCATGCAGTACAACGCACATGATTAATTCTTAACAGATTTGCAGTGAGCATTAGATTTTCAAAAATAGTTTCAAAACAAGTTACTCCTTAAGTGGTTTAAAATGATAATGTAACATATTAAACAGGCAAAGCTGATGCTTGAATGAATGTTCTTCTTCGAGATTTTCTCTGCAGTCTGTGAATTTATTATGAGCAATACGACAGATTTTAATTTTTCTATTATATAAAGGTTTGATTTTCTTATCCGTACCAAAAGGACATAACTTGTCGAAATTACATTCTGCATAACTAAGTTTACCATAAAAATACGATTTTTTTTAAATCTAATATATATTACTACATCATAACTTGAAACCTCAGAAAATGGCGCCCTAAAATATTTGTAAAAATCATTTTTCTTGTCACTATCATTTTTCTTTTCTATTCCAAAAATAGGTTAATTTGGATTTTTGCTGCAAGATTGGGCTCTGTGTAGAAAAATACATAATCCTTTCCTGTTCTTAAATGACATACTCAATTGAATGTGTAATCCCATAATATTAACCTGTGGAACAGATGGTTTTTATTGCGTATTACTTTTTTTATCAACAAAAAGTTATTTTAAAGTTGAAGTAATGCTCATGCTAAAGTAATGACAAGCCACCACCAAAATTAAAAATGTCAAATTTTACAAAGTTTTCTTTAATTAATTGACGCATAAATTATAAAACGTGTTAGTGTTGTCACATGTTTTAGGAAGTCGTCTTTTCATGTTCTGACAATAGTGAAATGCTTTCTTTGTTTTGTTTTTATGTACAACATTTTTATTTGCCTTCAATGTCATGAAAATGACAATGATATTGAACCAAATGATATACTCTCTACAAACAATAACTAATAAACAGGTCATCCAATGTTACATATAAGACAATATAAAATACTTATAGCAGTCTGACACGTAATACATGAAAAAGTACTTTGATCAACAAGAAAAGATACATGGATTTAGCGTTGCTCGACATGTAGCAAGGGATTCCGCTCAAACCAGTGCTAGGGGCCGTCTTGAACTTACTATCAGGAATGAGCAAAGTCCATTGTTGAAGGCCTTATGGTGACATCGAGATAAAGAACAACAATAAAGCGTTGTTCCATTGCTTTTTTTACCATGTATTTGTAGAGATTTTGTCTCGTGTGCATTTACTCCATATCCCTTTACTGCATACTTTACATTATACAGCATTGGTAGGAAGCAGTTAAAAAAATATTTTTATTTCGATGTGAGAGAATGAAAAAAAAATTTTGAATCAAGACGTTATGATATTATACTATTTTGGCTGGGGTCGTGTCTTGTGCCCGGGGGACTGTAAGAACAAGATTGATCTTTAACCTTTCCAGTAGTCCTGCCCGGACAGTGTTTCAGCATTTAGGCATTCTAGTGCTCCTTTATAGCCCATAAAATTATTTGTTGTAAAACACCTGCTTAACCTTTTGGTCTTTTCGTCTTCAAATTGTTTAAATTTACTGGCAGTTGAGATGTTTTGCCGTTAGCACTCACAATTTTTCTTCATAATCGGCGCTTTTGTCTTTTGCAAAAGTTTTTTTCTGTTATTCTGCTGTTTATATTGCCCACATAAGATGATCTGCATTTTTTAAGAAGGGAAAATAGCTCTTGTTTCAATCATTTGAAATCTGTTCTCTATTTCAATCGAAATTCTTCGAATATTGCTTGGAGCCATATATTTTAAGAAAAATATTTTAATTCAAAGAATCAGCGATATAAGATTTGTGATTAATACGATATGTTAAAAAGGAGTATATGGAACTGTAGTACTTTTGTAATTGTCTTTTTGAAAGAAAATTTAACACGTCTCAATTATTTTAAAATTTTGCCATTTTATAATTAACTAGATTGGTGTTATTTTTAAATTATACCTGTGTCTACATACATAGATCATATGTTGTCCTTTACTGGACTTGCAATACATACAAATATTGTAATCTTGACCCATCTGTCTTTTCTTGACTCGCCATACATTAGGTCTATAAGTGAGTTATAATTTAAGATATCGAAATTGAAATGACGAACAATCAACTAACTAAACAATTTCCTAGAAATTCTACAGTAAAACTGACAATCATAATTAAATTTCCTCCGTTTCTTCCATGGTTTATGAAGCTGGATAAACTGTTTAATTTGACATCCTTGTAGATCAGACTTGCCGTTTATTGTTCTACGGGCAGATCGATTTATTAAAGAGGCATGGTTTTATTTCCTTTTATCGCTGCTATGAAAGAAAGAAAGGCGCGAAATGTAATTCTGATGAAAATGATCAATTCCACAGATGTGCTTTGGTTTCATTCTGTCACATCACTACAGAGATATCATATCAATGTTCTAACTCTGCCATATCCACACCATTTTTGGTTGCATGCGGTAATATATTTATTGCACGCTTATGATGGACATATATTTCAGTTATAATATACCTGTTTGTGCGAAAATTTCTCATCTAAAAATACTATTATACTTTCGAATTTTGCATTTATTATTTTTGTAATTTCCAAACGTTATTCTGGCCACCTGTTTATCTAGTGCCCACATATCATTATTTTATAGTGCCAAGTTTTCTTACAAATAACAAACGACTTGATCAGTGTCCTGTGTTTGTCTATATGTTGTAATCGTCCACTAGCTTGAAACACTAGTGCTTTTGTCGGGCAATGAATTATATGATTGTAAGAGCACTTTGCTAATTTAGTCTGTTTGTTGACGATCCCGCATCCATGACCAGAAAAGACATTGGTGTAGCGTTGTTCCACATCTAGCAAAAAATTCCGCTCGAAATGGTGCAAGAGGCCGTCTTGAACTTACTCGGAGGTATGAGCAAAGACCGTTGTTGAAGGCCTCATGGTGACTTCAAGATGAAGAACAACCATGGCTTGGTTCTACCATGTATTTGTAAAGACTTTGTCTGTCTCATGTGCATTTACTACATTATCCCTCTATTTTTTATTCCAAACTGAAACACTGTAACTATGTTGAAGTAATAGTCCGGTGTGGCAAAACAGGGTCATCGAGATAATTAATAATATATTTGTAAAATTTGGAGGAAAATTTTTCCAGCAGACAATGGGGATACCTATAGGGACTAATTTTGCGCCACTTTTAGCAGATTTGTTTCTTTATTCGTATGAAGCCACTTTGATAAAAGGGCTACTTCCGAAAAAGACAAGCTGGCCAAGTCCTTTACTTTCAGCTTCTGTTATATATAGATGATATCTCGTTAAAGAATCATCAATTTAAGGATTACCCTAATCTTACATATCCAAATGAACTCGAAATTAAAGAGACTACTGATATACCATCATCAGCATCATACCTGGACATACCCGGTTTACGTCTACGTTGACAACTCTCGACGTCTGAAAATAAACCTTTACGACAAGCGTGATGATTTTAACTTTAAATAGTGAACTGCCTGTTTTTGAGGAGTAATCTCCCCTCAACTCCGGCATATGGTGTCTACATTTAACTACTCATTCGCTATTGTCATGTCTGCAGTTTGACTTGAACAGCGATTTTGTCAATAGAGCGAAGCTACTATCTCAAATACTACTGGTAGATTCAATCCCTGTTTTAATTTCTCTACAGAAATTTTACAGTCATCACCATGCTTTGACAGTCCGTTACAATGTTTCTATTTCATAGATGAGCATAGATATCTTTGGATAGATCCAAAGTTTAATACCGGACCTGTGCTAAAAGCGGACTTTTCACTGGCGGTGTGAAGGGTGATATACGCGTGGAGCAGATCACGTTTACTCTACAGAAGCACCTGATGATACCTCAGTTTTTTGTAGGGTTCACACAGGTAGTGCTTTAATTTTGTTGCGTTCTTGTTCATTTTTGTTTATGTTTTGTCTCGTCATGCTGTCTGAATTATGTTCTGGATATCAATTTCCGTGATTTTGGATTTTTGATTTTGGAATTTCCCCTTTCCTCATTTTTGCTTCGGTATTCGTTTGCCGATGTATTAGTCTCCGTAAGGGTAAGGTTTAGGGTTTTGGTTCGTTTATCAGGGTGCTTTTTTTAAAACAACATTTTAGTCAGTGAAAAGACAGATAATTGGGCACAGAGATTGGACACGGATCTTAAAATTTGTCGATTTAAGAATTATGAAACAGGCTAAGAACTAAGAACGGCTTTATAGGTCGTTTATCTGACGAATTAAATTTGATTTGAGCCCAAACATTTATTAGAGTGTTATATGTATAACATCTTAAAAACTTTTCAGTGTCTGAATCTTGTTTTCACTCTGTCAATAACCAATCCAACCAAAAATTTCTATTTCATCAAATAATACTGAAAAGCCAATGGAAATGTTAATCAAATTAAATAAGAATAATACCTGCCATAGTCTGCAATACTTCTGTTTTCAGGTGATGTTCAATGTTATCATATTTCCATATAATAACTATAGATTTATGCATTAAATACAGCTCACTATCATGATCAATTGAAGATAATTTACCCAGTAAATACTGTTTGACATCAGCACAGACAATTACATCAGTGTGAATGTACCAGGCTAAAAGTTACTCAGATTACACGAATATACGAAAGAACAATTTCGGTATATTCTTACCCTTTCTGATGATACTTCTTTAGTTTTGTGGTCTATTTTTTTTTCTTTTTTTTTTCTTTTCTTTTTTTTTTGTTTTTTGTTTTTTGTTTTTTTTTTGTTTTTTGTTTGTTTGTTTGTTTGTTTGTTTGTTGTTTGTTGTTTGTTTTTGCTTTCGCTTTTGTTTGTTTTTGTTTTTTTTTTGCTTTTGTTTTTTTTTGTTGTTTTTGTTTTTGTTTTTTTGTATTGTTGTTTTCATGTTGTCCCCATTTGTGTTACATCTACATTGTAGCGTTTTTTAATTTTTGATTTTAGAATTGGCCTATCATCTCCCTTTTTGCTTCGATTTGTATCCGAAAGTTGATTTTAACATATCAAATGAACAGTCTTTAACTTCCAAGCTAGCTGCGTAACCGTAATTTTGCAAAACAAATATTAAAAAACTTTCTTAATACCTCATGGTAAATTCCAGTCGGCCCCTAGCACCAGTTTGAGTGGAATTGATTACTTATTGTCGAACAACTCTACACCCATGTTGTTTTTTACCTATGGATGCAGGATCGTCAATATAATATAAAGGGAGTACGAGTGTCAGAAATTTTGTAATTAGAATTAAAATGCTGACATTTTGTTTTGAGGAGCACTGCTAATGGAACAACTTGGGTAGAAAATTTTGAAAATCCATGCAAGAATATTTGAGATATAAGACGTCAAAATTTTGGCGGGAACAGTTCTCTCTAGAGTTTTCTTTCAATTTGCATAAGATGTTTATTTGCCTTTAAATGTATGAAAATATAATTGGAAGTTGATAAAATTTTATACACTGTCTATTTTATGCATTTTAAAGTGATCTATGACCAATAAATATGATCCATGTGCCAAAAATTTTAACACTGTTAGAATGGATAAAACCCAAGGATATCGAATGCTTCTGGCAAAGTGCTCTTACAACTCTGAATTATTGTTATAACTCGAATTATGTATTAAAAATTTTTTTTGTCTGTCTGCTTTGGAGATACAGTTTTGTAACATTATTAGTTTTTAGTTTATAGTGGATAAAAAACAGCAATACATTTTTTCTAGTCATATTTCAATATTTCATTACAAAACATCAGGAACATAAGACTCTAATAGGTATCGTTTTACTCAAGATTGCGGAAAGCTCGAGATTACGAAGAAAACCTAAAACGTAAATCAACGTCTCTTTCACACCTAGAGTTATCAATTTGTACATCTATATAGAAAAATCAGAAAACGCACCACTCTGACACTCGTACTTCCTTGTACATAAGCATTTTATGAATCCTTTTATTTCAATTAGAGACTTATAATGGAACTTTTGCTGGATGTTTGACTTTGTTGCAACTTGGCTAAAAATTTGAATATTGCTGAAATCCGAAAAGTTTGTAGCAGAATACCTTTCTTTCTAAAAAATTAAGTTCTCTCGTTTGGTTTTCATGGCAACCAAAAGCTTGGCTATCCATTATAACTCATTTCAGACTACCATTCAAAACAATTTTGGCAGGGGTTCCCCTTATAATCCAGGTAATACATATTGCTGAAATAAAAAATTAAACATTCCATGTCCCTGTTTCAAAAATAAAAAAAAATGGCAGGGGTTCACCTTATAGTCTAGTTAATATATATTTCTGAAATAGTGAAGAAAAATACGAGCAAAATAATTTTTTTTTCAAAGATTCAGTGTTCTGGATCAGTTTCCATGGCAACTGAAAGCTCCACTATCCACTACAACCAATTCCAGACCACCATTCAAAAATAAACACTGGGCAGGGGTTCCCCTTGTAATGAAGGTAATGCCATTATTTTGAAGGTAATGCAAATTGCTGAAATCAAAACATTCAGAATCCCCCTTCCTATATGATCTAGTTTATACATATTTCTGAAATTATGAAGAAAAATTTGTAGCAGAATACTTTTTTTTTAGCTCACCTGGCTATGCCAGGGTGAGCTTTTGCCATCACTTGGCGTCCGGCGTCCGTCGTCCGTCCGTCCGGCGTAAACTTTTCATTCAAAGATCTTCTCCTCTGAAACCACTGGGCCAATTGGAACCAAATTTGGTCACAATAGTCCTTGGGTGGTCCCCTTTAAAAAAAATATCCGGCAGGTCCGTACCTAATCCAAGATGGCCGCCAGCGGGGAACATAGTTTAAACATTGGACCCTATGGGTAAACGCATTCAAAGATCTTCTTCTCAGAAACTACCAGTCCAATTATAAACAAACTTAGTCACAATGGTCCTCAGATGGTCCCTTCCGAAAAAGGTATCCAGCTTTTCCGTACCTAATCCAAGATGGCCGCCAGCGGGGAACATAGTTTTAACATTGGACCCTATTGAAAAGACATTCAAAGATCTTCTCAGAAACTACCTGTCCAATTATAACCAAACTTAGTGACAATGGTCCTTAGATGGTCCCTTCCAAAAAAGGTATCCAACAGGTCCGTACCTAATCCAAGATGGCCGCCAGCCGGGTACATAGTTTTAACATTGGACCCTATGGAAAAGACATTCAAAGATCTTCTCAGAAACTACCAGTCCAATTATAACCAAACTTAGTCACAATGGTCCTTAGATGGTCCCATCCTAAAACGGTATCCGGCTGGTCTGTACCTAATCCAAGATGGCCGCCAGCGGGGAATATAGTTTTAACATTGGACCCTATGGGAAAGACATTCAAAGATCTTCTCAGAAACTACCTGTCCAATTATAACCAAACTTAGTCACAATGGTCCTTAGATGGTCCCTTCTAAAAAAGGTATCCGACAGGTCCGTACCTAATCCAAGATGGCCGCCAGCAGGGAACATAGTTTTAACATTGGACCCTATGGAAAAGACATTCAGAGATCTTCTTCTCAGAAACTACCAGTTCAATGATAACCAAACTTAGTGACAATGGTCCTTAGATGGTCCCTTCCAAAAAAGGTATCCAACAGGTCCGTACCTCATCCAAGATGGCCACCATCTGGAACATAGTTTTTACATTGGCCCTATTGATTTTAAGGGGAACCTCTGCCCAAATTTTTGAATTTTTATTTGAAAAGTGGTCTGCATGTTTTTATTTCAGCACTATGTATTATTTTAATTATAAGGGGAACCCCTGCCCAATTTTTTTTGAATGGTGTTCTGTTATGGGTTGTAATGGATGGTGGATCTTTCGGTTGCCATGGAAACCAAACAAGAATACTGTAATTTTGGAAAAAAAAGTATTCTGCTAAATTTTATTTTTCATTTTTCCTATTGGAAATGCCTTTATCTATGTCAGCCATGGTCCAGGTGAGCGATACAGGCCCTTGAGAGCCTCTTGTTCAAGGATCAAGTGTTCTGGTTTGGTTTCCATGGTATTTGAAAGCTCCAATATCCATTACAACCCATTTCAGAACACAATTCCAAAAAAAATGGGCAGGGGTTCCCCTTATAATAAAGGTAATACATATTGCTGAAATCAAAACATTCCAAGCCCCCCCCCCCTCTCTCAAAAATTGGCAGGGGTTCCCCTTATGAACTAGTTTATACATATTTCTGAAAATATGAAGAAAAATTTGTAGCAGAATACTTTATTTCCCAAGATTCAGTGTTCTGGTTTAGTTTGCATGGCAACTGAAAGCTCCACTATCCATTACAAACCATTTCAGACCACCATTCAAAAAAATTGGGCAGGGGTTCCCCTTATAATCTAAGCAATTCATGTTGCTGAAATCCAGTTTCATAAATTTACCAAAAATAAGAATACACAAAAGGTTTCATCTAAGATTTTATTTAGACTTGATATTGCAGAAGACTTTTCGAAATATTGAATTTTTCTTCACATTAAATTTATTACCTCCCTTAGATTTATTACCTCCCTTTTTAATTTTGACTTTTCAATATATCTTAGTTTTAAGTTAATGACACAAAAAAATTGTGTTGGTGTACATAATTAGAACTAACAAATGAATTAAACATGTTCTAGCAATATAAAGAGTACTTTTGTATGAACAATAAAACTTTTTTAGCTATTTTTGTATGTAAATAATACCGAGCATGTGAATTTAAGCTTCATTCCTGATTGTAATTTATTGTTATATTTTTAGAAGTTGTGACCTTGACCTTTGTCGCACAAACCTCAAAATCGATAGGATTCCTCCTCTGATCATAAGTCATGTCTATGCCAAGTTTCATTTCGATGTGACATGTAGTTCTTTATATATCATGCGGAAACCAAAAGTTGTCGCCCGAACGCCCAGACGTCAAATTATAAGCCCAGTTCGACTTCGTCGCAACTTGGCTAATAAAAAAAGATAACAGGAAACTCCTACAATGGTCGAAAAACATAATCACATGCCACAAAGTAAAAGAGGAACTCGGGACAGCCGGACTTGATACCGGCACTAGCAAAAGCCATGCAGCGGTAGGGTTAAACCGGTTTATTGGTACCCAAACCTCCCCTTTCTCTGTTCCGTTTCCTTATAGTATAATAAACATACGAATAAAACCCAAAAGATAGACTACTAACTCCATGACCACAATCTTGATTGAAAAAAGAGGGACAAATTTTGAAAGATGACTCTTGCTTAATAAAGTTTATCTTTGTGATAAGAAGGACGACTCTCAATCGAGAATCGTCCATTTGAAAGCAAAACCCTTCACCTTCAACTCGTTAAGTTCATTTATATTTACTTGCAACATGTTTCAGCTTTAAGCGTTTTTACGTTTTTTTCTGTTTTTTTTTGTGTGTGTGTTGGTTTTTTATAAGGTTTGAAAAGGATTTTGTTATCCTTTTTAAAACGAATATAGAACTGAGACTTTATTTTCTTATGATTCTTTGTAGGATAACCGTATACACCGGTCTTGCAGTTAAGACAAGAGATAAACGACATGACGAAAATAAAGGATATATTCCAAAAATAATATTACTGTAAGACAAGAACAGCGGTGATATTCAGAATCCTATGCTACATTTCCAGGTTTGTAACGAAAATTTTGCATCTGATAATTTGTAATAATTTTTCTCCGTTTTTCAATTTCACGATCAGGCAAATATATACTTAATGACATTGAAAACGCGACACTTAATTTTTTTAATTTTTTTTTTTCGCACAAATAACAATTTTCAAAAAATATAACTGCTAATTTACTTGTAATTGCTAAGGCTTTAAAACAATCAATTCACACGCAATACATGGCATGACATGCACAAGAATGGGATTTTGGCGCGAATTTACGCATGATTTGTTTCCTTTATTGTCCACTACAAATCTTAACCCCGTGTAAACATTTTCCCATCTCAAAGTTTTGAGACCGGTTTTCATTTAGGGACTTTAAATACTCCCTAGGTTCTTTCTCAAAATGCCTTGTTTTCCCACAAACAGACATTACTTTAACGTTTATCTTCTGTGAACCACGATGAATCAGTTTGAAATTTTGTCAGCTTCGTTTGGACCCTTTGTGAACATTTGTGCAAATTTTCGAATCTTTTTAATGTTTAGAATTGAAATTCTCAAAAATCGGTATTTTTACCCCAAAATTCAAAACATTGTAATTTTTGACAAATTTCAACATTAAACAACTTTTTGACAAAATTGAAACTCAGAATTTGAAGAATGAGGCATTTTTTCTTTAGTGTTTCGTCAGTGTGATTGAAACATTTAGACAATTTGGAAAATTATTTTAAATTTGCTGGGGCAAATTTTCAAGTATGGACTAAAATGCATGGATGCAAAACTTTAAGCAGACACTTGGCTTAGTAATTTAGTAAAGAATAATTCTTTCGCTTGACATAGAAGATTTCTAAAACATAAATATCAGGTGTTGCGTTTTCATTGACGCTCAGTATAGTTGAAAGGAAATTTAATCTAATTTAAATATTTGCGAAGTTTTGCGATATGAGCAATCGGATACTGTCCTGTACTATTACGTTGTATGTTTCAATCCTTCGGGGTCATGTGTTAAAGCTTGTTCATCATATTCTTTTTGACCAAATACTTCTGTAAGGGGCCAGTGTTAAGGAATAAGTGTTGCATACCGAAAAAGGAGCCAAATAATATTTCATTAAAACATCAAAATAGTTGTAACAACAACCACCAGAACAAAATACAATGAAAAAAGCAATAACACGATCTACATGAACTCTAAAAAAAGTGTTAAAACAGGTTGTTAAATGTTTTAACTGCATCAAAAGCAATGCTTGATTTTGGAATAGGAAATACAACGCCTAGATGGAACATGAGAGAGATCCATTGTGGAATGGTATCCATTGTGGAATAAGGGTTAACCTATTTACAGTGCAAGTATTCCATGCATGGTTTAAGCAGCATTTGCTTCAATTTTTACTACAAACTGACACCAAAGTCGTAAATGCAACAACATACTATTCAACAAAATTATATATTTTCTGCGTTATCATTTTTTTTACGTAACATCATAACATTTTTTACACATTTATTATTCATTTTTTCTCAGACCGTTATTTATATATGTTTGTGTTTATTCCCCAACTATTCTGGTTAAAACATATCACATTGCCAGGACACAAACGGGTGCAACATAGGAAACTCGCAAAGAAAATTGAGTTGTTGGAATTATGGCCCTGTCACACTAAAACGCACAATGCCGACGTGTGAGAATATTTTCGTACACGCTGGTGTGCGTTGTATAAGTAAGGGGAACGTTCCTAACACGTTACAAACACGTCAACACACGTTGGCGTGCGTTGTTGAACGCTTGGTGTGTCGGAAAATTTTTGACATGCTCAAAATTTCACGATGTTCGCCAATGTGTTGTTGATAAGTTATTCACACGTTAGACGAACGCCAGAGGTAAGGTATGCACGCAATGTGTGCGATATGTAGTAATTTCTCGAAAGTTGTTTTAAACGCGTAAAGAACGCAACCGAACATCCTTGTAACTAAGGAGTAACGTGCTAGCCGATGTTTTATTATTTAAAAAAAGTTTAAAGAGTAATAAAAATTCCAAAGAAATGTAAATAGATGCCTTATTTCAGCATCAGACTGACTTTTTTAAAATAAACTTTATGATGTTTAGGGACCCAACCCTCTTGCAAATCCGTCGTAATTTTCTATCCATTTCTATCTTTGCAAATAACATTGGACAGAACAATTTCCAAATGATCTGACAAAAGATCGTCAAAACGCTATACAGACGTTCTATGAATGCTAGAAGACAGTTATGGGTGCGTTCAGTATACGTCAAGTACGCTGGTAAAACGCCTGTGAAACGGCATCATACGCTGTTACATGTAATGTGAGCGTTGCAAAAAGTTATGGATAAGTTTTCCGTACGTTGTAGTTCGTGAGCATGACGTTATGAATGTGTCCAACAAGAAAATTTCTTCAATTCTTCGGCATGCGCCAACGTTCTTACAAAAATTCACGAACGTCGGCACACGTTGGCTTGAACGTTATAGTGTGACATTGCCTTTAGATCTTTTTTCTCGAAAACTCGAAGTCGTCGTCTTTCTATATGTCATTGCTATTTCGTGAGCATGACGTTATGAATACGTCCAACAAGAAAATTTCTTTAATTCTTCGGCATGTGCCAACGTTCTTACAAAAATTCACGAACTTCGGCACACGTTGGCTTGAACGTTATAGTGTGACATTGCCTTGAGATTTTTTTCTCGAAAACTCGAAGTCGCCGTCTTTCTATATGTCATTGCTATTTTGTAGTGTCGTCCTGTTCAGTTGTAAATGTTTTATTTAGAATATATAATTAAAAAGTTAGTGTGGCCTATACAGAATATATTGTTAACAAGTTATTGTGCTCTAAGTTCCTAAGAAAAACTCTGTATACATTTCAGACCATCATGATAATCAATGTTTGTTAACTCAATTTCCATCCAAGAGCAATTGTGACGACGATTCTATAGTTCCAGCGGCCATGTTGCAACAGAGGGCGTTGACTACAATCATTTGAGAAATAATTAAGTTTATCGTCATACGAAGAACTCACTTAGAGGTAAATTACACATGATGAGGCGTGAAACTTCATTACTAGTTTTGTAATTCGCAAATTAATATGTATCTTCAAACAGTTCATTTCATTACACTTGTCCAACTGAATTTCTTCGAGACAATGTAAAGAAACGCAGCACGAGTCTGCAGCAACGGAAAATTAGTACGCAAAAGGTTAATTTCGATGGAAATCAAAATTGATTGGGAAATTGAAACAGAAATTCTTAAATAAAATCATGTAATCATTTGATCCGTGAGCTTATTTTCGGTGACTGTAATTGACATGAAGATCAATAAAGGAAGAAAAAGAAAGAAAAGAGCGATTTCTATCAACATTACTTTATTAGAAAAGCAAGACAACGAACAAAATAAACACGTTTTGTCACTTTGTCTGTAGAATTGTCGTTGAATGTCCTAACAAAATGTATTCCTACAACACTTAGTTACAAATTACTTGATGTCTGCACGATTTTCTTCTTTTCGACTTTTTTTACTTATTATCTAGTTAGAGAAGAAGAAAAGAGGAAAACCAAATTTTGTAACATAATAATGTTTTCCAAACGCAAGATTTATGCGGTATTCAGATTGTACAAAATCAAAAGATGGCTGAAAATATGAAATTCGTTAAATATATCTCTAGAACTAAACTTCAGCAATCTGTGCTCCTATTGTCTTTCATATAAACTGATTTTTTAAGTAGTCGCATACCTGGCTTATACATCTATGTATAGATAAAGTAGTTGGTTGAGTGCTTCAAATACAATTCCGTATGACATAAAACATATTGTGATTTTTTTATAAATCTTATTATAAACATTTCTATAATTTTATTATATTATATATTTGGAATATTTACGATTTCTGAAATGTTAATTTTTCCTTATTTTTCATCCAGATTTTTTATATTTACCTCCCAGAGATGTTTACACAAGCATTTGAAAAAACGTTGCTATTGCCAACAACAGCTCTAACATACATCTCATAATTAATAACACCTTTCATTAGTGATACTTTTTTCAAACACTGGTATCAATTAATTGGTTAAAATGGATCATTTAATAAAAAAATAATTGGTTACTAGTAGGTGGTGACGCTACCGAAACTAAATTAACAATAAAAGAATTTTGAGTAAATGCATATGAAACAAAGTACATGTATCTACAAACAGATGGTTAATACAAGCAAAGTAACAACGCTTTTATTGTTGTTCTTCATCTTGAAGTCACCATGAGGCCCTCAACAATGAGTAATGCTCATACTTCATAGTTATTTTCAAGACGAACTCTATCACTGGTTTGAGAGGAATTTATTGCCTAATGTCGAGCAAAGCTACATCCATATTAGTCTTTTTTGTCGAGCACATGGATGTAGCATTGCTCGACATTAAGCAATGGATTCCGTTCATAACGGTGCTAGGGACCGTCTTGACCTTAGTATGGGTTGTAAACAAAGCTCATTGGTGAAGGCCTTATGGTGACTCCAGGTGACTCCAGGATGAAGAACAATAATAAAATTGTTGTTCAACTGCTTCGTTTTGCCATGTATTTGTAGAGAATTTGTCTCATGTACAACTACTCCATATCCCTTTATTGTTTATCTTCTCTTTTGTTTGTGGATGCGGGGTTGTCAACAAACATAAAATGACATGGCAAAGTGTTCTTACAACTGTTGTCATCCGTTTCCCGACAAAAGAAGGGATATTGTATAAATATTAGATATTCTCTCAAGAACAAGTACACCATAAATGACATTTTTAGTGAGCATATATTTCTCGCAGCGGGAAGCTGTTTACGGCCTCCACACTGCAGGAGAGACAAACTTCAGTCATGAATTAACAATGAAAGGATATGGAGTAAATGTACATGAGACAAAGTCTCTACAAAAACATGATTAAAGCAAGTAATTGAAACAACTCTTTTCATTGTTGCTCTTCATCTTCAAGTCACCATGAAGCCTTCAACAATTAGCAATGCTTATACCTCATTGTAAGTTCAAGATGGTCCCCGGTTTCAGCGGATTTGGAGAGTTAAACAAACTAGAATTTTTTCAGACATGTTCTTGAAAATTGCGTTTTCAGCTGAAGATTCAGACTACATAGTTGCGTAGTAGAACTTATTAAGTGGTCTTTGGGAGTTTCAGCAAATTAATCCATAATGTTTGTAGTTTTTAGCTCACCTGACCCGAAGGTTCAGTGTGAGCTTTTGCCATCATTTGACGTCCATCGTCCGTCCGTCCGTTAAACTTTTCACATTTTCATCTTCTCCTCTGAAACCACTGAAGCAAATTCAACCAAACTTTACAGGAATGATGTACTGAAGGTCATTTACATAGATTGCTCATTTCGTTCCGATCCGATAAAAACATGGCTACCATCGCGGAACTTAGGCTTAACATTGAACCCCATGAGAAAATCACATTTTCATCTTTTCCTCTGAAACAGCTGAAGCAAATTCAACAAATTTAACAGGAATGATGTACTAGAGGTCCTTCACTAAGAATGCTCATTTTGTCCGATCCAATAAAAAAACATGGCGGCCAGCGCGGAACTTCGGTCTATGGGAAAATCACATTTTCATCTTTTCCTCTGAAACCGTTGAAGCAAATTCAACAAAACTTTACAGGAATGATGTACTAGAGGTCCTTCACTTAGAATGCTCATTTTGTTCCGATCCGATAAAAAACATTGCCGCTAGTGTGGAACTTAGGTTTAACATTGGACCGTATGGGAAAAATCATATTTTCATCTTTTCCTCTGAAACCGCTGAGGCAAATTCAACAAATCTTTACAGGAATGATGTACTTCAGGTCCTTCACTAAGATTGCTCATTTTTTTCCGATCTGATAAAAAAACACGGCGGCCAGCACTGAACATAGTTTAAAATTGGACCCTAAGGGAAAATCACATTTTCATCTTCTCCTGTGAAACGGCTGAAGCTAATTCAACCAAACTTCACAGGAAGGATGAACTAAAGGTCCTTTACAAAGATTGCTCATTTCGTTCCGATCTGATGAAAAACATGGCTGCCAGCACGGAACATAGTTAAACATTGGACCCTATGGGAAAATCACATTTTCATCTCCTTTGAAACAGCTAAAGCAAATTCAACCAAACTGTACAGGAATGATGAAAGGAAGGTCCTTTACAAAGATCGTTCATTTTGTTCCGATCCGTAAAAAAACATGGCCGCTAGCACGGAACATAATTTAACATTGGGTCCTATGGGACAATCACATTTTCTTCTCCTTTAAAATCTCTAAAGCAAATTCAACCAAACTTTACAGGAATGATGTACTAAAGGTGCTTTACAAAGATTGCTCATTCCGTTCTGATCAGATGAAAAACATGGCTACCAGCAAGGAACAAAGTTTAAAATTGGACATTATGGAAAAATAACATTTTCATCTTCTCCCCTAAAATCGCTGTAGTAAATTTAATCCAACTTTATAGGACTGATGTACTAAAGGTCCTTTACTAAAGATTGCTCATTTTGTTCTTATTTGACCAAAAAAACATGGCGTTTTACTTTACATTGGGCTTTATGGGAAAAATCACATTTTGAAGCAAATTGTATTGGAATGATGAGTAGAAGGTACTCTGCAAAGTTTACTGATTTCAATAGGACAAAAAACACAGGTGCTGATAGAGAACAATATTAGACCTCCATTGGTAAAAAACATAATTTTTGGCAATGCATGGCTGAGTAGTATTTTGTCAGGTGAGCGATACAGGCTCAGTCTCTGAGCCTCTAATTATTGAAAATGACAACTTAAGCAGATAGGAATTAAAAGGGCATAATTATAATAAAAAAAATGAGATTTTGCCATCAGATATTATTGTCATACATCAGTGAACTTTCCTCTTGATATATAAAAATGATATATTCATCTTTTTATAAAAATTCTAACCCCTTAAAAATACTGAGGCTTCATTCCGTGTATGGCACTCGGTAAATGTCTTTGGTACTGAATTTGGCCTCCTATTTCGGTATTTTTTGGTAATTAGTACTCCTTTTTTTACTCCTTTTGGATACTGGCTTTCCATAGTGTTTGATTTTAAATCCTGCTGATGAGAGGTTACTCCTTGAAACACGTGTACAGCATAACGAATTTTTTCGTCCATCATGCATTTTTGGTATTTATTGTATTATAAAATGCCTTTTTGTTCAAGTAAGTTAGAACCTGAACCTAAAGATGTATTTATATTTAGCACGGAAGTGTTTCGCAATTTTTATACCCCCCCCCCCCCCCGCTTTAGTGGCGGTATATAGTGATCAGGGTGTCCGCCCGTCCGTCCGTTCGTTCGTCCGTCCGTCCGCCGTAGAGTGCCTACTTAGTGGCGAAAACTCCTCCAGGACCACTTAATGAAATTCACGGAAACTTTCACAGAATGTTGAGTACATATCGCCATTGTGCATTAGCTATTTGAAAATTTGATTAGATTTTTTTTCTGGAATTCAGCTGGGGAGCGGGGATATGATATAAGTGAGCTTTGCTTACAGTTTTTCTAGTTAATTAAGGTTTTATGCTATATTTTTGAAATGTATGAAATGTGAAATAATTTTAAGAACTCTTTTTGAAAAGTATTTCTGAAATCAAAGAAATAGTGCATTTCTTCTTAAAAGGGTGCATTTTGCATGGAAATGTCACAATAGTAAATTTATGGTATAATATTTATAAAATTAAAAAAGAGATAGTACATAAGAAACCTTTTACAAAGATATCAAGAGAAACAGTTTAATGTGACACAAACGTACAAGGTGGCGGAAGAGTGGAAATTGGCCTGAAACGTCAACTTGAAATATGCACCTTGAAAATACGATATATTGGGGTCAATAACAAAATTGCCGAATAGAATGGTCAAGAGCTGAAATCCATGAGACAAAAAACCAAATCAGTTGGAAATAATTATATTTTTACAAATTGAATCTAAAACTTCCGGATCAAAATCATAGCATTGAAACCTATGTAAAAGAATGTGAAAATTATAATTGTTGGCGTTTTTATAAGAAAATAGTATACCAGTATTTGCTTCATTTTTACATGAAAACTAATCTAGAATTTTTTTTCTGAGAAATCATTCGTAGCACCCTCCGAGCCAACCAAAAACGTTCAAAAAATATTTGAGAGGTTTATGAAAAACATGACATCGAGAAACAGTCAATCGTAGGTTTGAGGCCTAAAACATGCTGAACGGCTTCATGGTGACTTCAAGATGAAGAACAACAATAACAGTGTTGTTCCATTGCTTTGTTTTACCATGTATTTGTAGAGACTTTGTCTCTTGTGCAATAACTCCATATCCTTAAATTGTTAATACTTACCCTTCTGGAGCGCCTGATGTCACTCTCGGTTTTATGGGAGGCCTTAGTTCCGAAAGTTGTGTCTTAATTATCGTGCTATGTGGCTGTGTCATGTCTTTGTTTTTATGTTTATTCGTTTGTCTTTGTTTTTTCTTGTATTCTCGTTTTGCCACTTTAATTTTTGTAGTACCACATCCCCTGTTCTTTCGGTATTCGAATGCCATTGTTTCCAATAATATGCCAAAGATTAAGCTAAAATGGCCAAAATTCTTCCTTGTCAATTCAATTACGTACTGTAATTCAAAATTTATTTTTCCTTTATCTTTTCACTGTCTACAACCTTTCAAAAGCAATTGCTTTTGAATTGCCACCCGACACATCCGAAATGAATGGGACATTTGGCACGCCATAAAACCGGATTCACCTACCTTTTCTGAAATGCTTGTACCAAGTCAGGAACATATTGGTAAACATAATTTTTAATGGGTTTACACCTGCTTTGTCTTTTGCTCCTTGGATTTCTTCTCATGAGAACTTTGTTATTACCCTTTGAAATTATATGGGAGATGTGGACATAATGAGTGTAGATACAACCGAGTGTCTTATTTGTCATAGCACCTCATGTACTATAGTTTGTTTATTTTGTTCAGCCAGGACACGAGGAATAAAAGTGGAATAAACTCGAATAAACTTTTCTATTCTGTAGTATACAACATTTTGTTTGTTTGCCCAGGTGTGGGAAAATCACCTAACTAGACGTGCATTTATACGTCATAGCAAGTTAGCTTTATATTTTATAGCGAATTAGCTTGTTATGTGCATGACATATAAAACGCACAATACAAAGTTACCGATAATAATTTATATCAACTTAAATATTGTCAAATGAAAAAAAAATGGATTTGCCTTTCCTTTGATTGTTGACACAATTATAAATGCATACAGTCCGAGTATAAATAGCCGTGTAAGCCTTATTTACACATTATGAACTTTACATTTTCTGCAAAATTATATTTACGATGCATTTTTCGCTAAACATTTCGTTGGTTTTATTTACTGTATATTTTGTTTAAGAAAAATAAAAGGAAAAAAAATCTGACATCGTAGTTATTTTAATTTACTAGTTTGCCATTTGACAATAGATTCCATTTCCATACGAATGAGGTCAAGACATTTGGAAGGCTAGAATTAGGAGCTGATAGCAAGTAGCCCAACATACAAGTTAAGGATTTTTATAAATAATTCAAAATCTGATAACGTCATTACTTTACCACAGGTTGATAATGTGTCGTATAATGAATTTCTTAACTTTAGATATTGATGTTTTTGTGTCGCCTGCTTTCACACAGTGGCGACATATAGGGATCACCATCCGTCGTCGGCGTCACAAAAATTTCTGTCACATTTTTCTCAGGAACTATGTATCCGAGCTTTCTGCAATTTGGTATGGAGTATCAGTATGGTGACCTATACCGTGTAGCAGAGTTTGGGATCTCTGGCATGCCCACTACCTGATTGACGGAACTTAGAATATTTTTTGCGTCTTGAAAATTTCTCTCATTTTTCTCAGAAACCACAGATCCCAGCCTTCTACAATTCAGTATGGAGTATCAGTATGGGGACCTATATCGTGTAATTAAGTTTGGGATCTCTTGCATGCCCACTTCCTGTTTGACGGAACTTAGAATATTTTTGCCGATTGGTGTCACAAAACATTTCTGTCACATCTTACTCAGGAACTACAGTTCCCAGCCTTCTGTAATTAAGCATGGAGTATCAGTATGGGGACCTATACAGTGTAATAGAGTTTTGAATCTCTGGCATGCCCACTTCCTGTTTGACTGAACTTAGAATATCTTTCGAGTCTTGAAAATTTCTGTCACTTTTTTCTCAGAAACCACATATCCCTGCCTTCTGCAATTTTTGCATGGAGTGTCAGTATGGGGACCTATAATGTGTAAGAATGTCTGGGATCTCTTGCATGCCCACTTCCTGTTTGGCGTAACTTACTTTTAGTGTTATTCCGCAGTCTTCCGTGGAAGACTTACTACTAAGTTTTTTTTCTCAAAATATTGGATTATGTGGGTCAGCGCCAATGTAATAGTCTACGAAGATTATCAATAGCAGTATATCGGTAGATGAATGAATTCATCATCCATAAAAAAAAGACATTTTTGAAATAACCGCAAATTGCAACTTGCAAGTGAACATTTTAACAACATTTTAAGCTACTTTATTTATGTGAAAAGTTTGTCAAAACAGAAATCTCAACATGGTATTAACATGTAATGATTGTTCACTTATTCCTTTGACACAGTTAGGCTTCAGTGTGTATTGTGCACGAATACAATTCTTTTGTTATCTTTCTATATCCAGGTAGCTGATCATGCTTACCTTTCTAGAGCAACTGATGATACAATTGAGGGTTCCCACTGCTAGTACATAAGCTTTATGGCTTTCTTGCTCAAATTTACTTATTTACCGTTGCCTCAATTTGTGTTCAATCTGAATCGCGTGTGTTTTGGGGTTTTGATTATAGATCCCCCTTTTGAATTTTTCTTCTTTGCTTCGATATTCGTTTGCCAATGTATCAAATCATTCCATATATCCATGACTGTTTTAGAGTGACGAAGCTAGTGTTGCATCATTAGTCACAAACAGTAATCTATTTTGTAGTTTTAGTTCTATAGGAATCGAATTTTTTAACGTTCAGGGCACTCAAACCTGGAGGACGGATTTCTTTTCTAAATTTGTTCTGATCAAAATTTATCATGAAATAATTGACAGATAGAGAAAAGTGAAAGATTGTTATAAAGATTGAAAGGATATGGAGTAAATGCACATAAAACAGACAACAGGAAACATCCAAAGTGGCTGAGAAGAACAGTAACATGCCACAAAGTACCAAAGAACTGCACAAGAAAAAAAAAACAAAAGACAAACGTAAACAACGATAGGAACTCGGGATAGCCGGACGTATCAGTTTGCAAAATGTACATTATTTTAACTCCAATTAGGAAATACAATAATCCGGTACATTTGCAGTTTTATTAGATAATTTTGATGTTTATATATGTATTCTTTACAGTCTCAAACAATATATAAAACGCAAATTCCACAGAATACTGCAAAGTACTGATTTTAGTTCCAAAAAGATGCCGATTCCAAATAGTAGATATGAGAATCTTTACTAAAATTGTACCAAGAGACACTAACGTTTTTATCCCCGCACTTTCGAAGAAAGTTCGGGGATAATGTTATACCCTCTGTCCCTCCGTCCGTCCGTCCGTCCGTCTGTCCGTCACACTTTTCTTGTGACTCAAACTCCTCCTACATTTTTGGATTTAGGGATTTAATTTTGTTGCATATAGTGTGCAGATGCGCAATAAGCTTTCGGATTTTCGATATTGGTCTTGGTGCAAACAAGAGGCCCCATGATGTCAATTTTTACACATGTGGCATGTGATACAAACTCCTCCTACATTTATGGATTTAGGGATTTAATTTATTTTGTTATAGAATTGTTGCATATAGTCTGTAGATGCGCAATAAGCTTTCGGATTTTTGATATTGGTCTTGGTGCAAACAAAAGGCCCCATGATGTCAATTTTAACAAAGACCAAAAGATGTGGATTAGACACATGTGGCATGTGACGCAAACTCCTCCTACATTTTTGGATTTAGGGATCAAATCTTTATGCAGAATTGTTGCATATAGTCTATAGATTTGCAATCACTTTTGGAATTTTGGTTCCGGTTCCAACTTTGGTAAATTTCCTGAAAATGTCAAAGACACATATTTTTTTTTTAATTTTGGGATATTATCTTATATTCTGACAAGTGTTTGGTAAAAAGCAAAATTCTGATAACTTACGATTCTGAAAGGCGGTTCCAATTTTGGTAAATTTCCTGAAAGTCTCAAAGACCACCTATTTTTTGGAATTCTACCTAGCAACCATACTTAAAATGTTTGTGTAGTTTACGACGAACATTTTCATCAATTGGATTTCAAAAATATTTGATTCCAATTTTGGTAAATTTCCTGAAAGTCTCAAAGACCACTTATTTTTTGGAATTCTACCTAGCAGCCATACTTAAAATGTTTGTGTAAGTTAGGACGAACATTTCATAAATTGGATTTCAATCGTCCGTCCGTCTGTCCGTCCGTCCGGCCGTCACACTTTTCTTGTGACTCAAACTCCTCCTACATTTTTGGATTTAGGGATTTAATTTTGTTTTAGAATTGTTGCATATAGTGTGCAGATGCGCAATAAGCTTTCGGATTTTCGATATTGGTCTTGGTGCAAACAAGAGGCCCCATGATGTCAATTTT
>MJUU01029906.1:271486-296923 GCA_002080025.1 Modiolus philippinarum
AAATTCACAGTAACTTCGGTATTTAGTCATTTGTTACCACTGGGTCGATGCCACTGCTGGTGGACTGTTAGTCCCCGAGGGTATTCACCAGCCCAGTAGTCAGTACTTCGGTGCTGACCCGAAAGCCGATTCTATTTGGAACCTTACAATATCTAAAAATTTGGTAAATTTTGTTGAAAACTAAGGAGTATCTCCCTCATGCAAAGCTCTGTCCTTAGATGATTTTGGCTTTATTTTTAGATCATATTGGATATTTGTTCTCTATCAGTTTTTAACATGTTTGAGTTTATGGTCTTCCAAACGTTTAGATTTTATCTGCACTGAAGAGACATAAGTTGTCGAAATGCGCATATGCAGAATTTAAATTTACAGTAACTTCGGTATTTAGTCATTTGTTACTACTGGGTCGATGCCACTTCTGGAATTTAGATTCACAGTAACTTCGGTATTTAGTCATTTCCTATTCCACCCCCGTATCCTTTTCTTTCCTGTCACTAATCATACATTTGTGAAAGTCCTCAAGATTTATTTCTGAGTTAGTTCCACATCAGTCTTACCTGTGTATTAGTCGCCATATTTTACGGGCACATTTTATTTGCGTGAATCGGCCTTTCAATTGCATGAAAATAATCTTTCAACTGCACGAGAAAACACATTTCATCTGCGTTTTTTTTAACTGTAATTTATCTGTAATTAACCTTATCTGATATTGAAAATAACCTCTTCCGCCAGCCAGCAAGTTTTCATTTATTCAAGGAATATCTGAAATAAATGAATATCAATATCTTCAAATTTTCATATTTTCACATGTCTTTGATAAAGACATCTAATAGTTCGAAATATTTGACGATTTAATTTTACTCGTATTTTTACCTTTTAATTTCACATGTCGTATTATTTTCATTTTCATTTTGATTAAGTCTAATTTTGGTTGTTTACCATATTACCTTCTGTTAACTTTTCATAAACAAAAGATACGTTGTAGCGGTATATATATATTTAGATTTTAAAGCCTAATTTTTTAACAATTATAATTCATATCAAATAATACCTACACTTTGAAAAATATTACAAATAAATATATAAATATTAAATTGATTCATTATTGCTTTTTAATAAAAGTATAATTTCACCAGTGAGAATTACATAATTCTTTCTATTTTGACACCAGATTATAAAAATAATAAAAGGGAATATTATGAAATACGAAATTGTATATTAAAATAAATATTTTATTTACTTTAATTTTTAGACTGAAACAACTCCAATCAATAAGAAAAATATATAATTTCACAGAAAATTACTTTTCCCAAATGTATCATTTTATTAGAGTGAATTATCATAAATTCCACATAAAGTTCAGACGGTCACAAGTTCCATTATATTAATAGCACATGATACACAAAGGTCATGCATTAAAGATATGTGTTTTTGAAATTTAATCATTGTTGTCGATGATATTAATAAAATTCCCTGTTGTAACTGACAGCAGATCATTATTATTATTATTATACATCATTTGAAATAACATTTAATATCATTTCAAAACATTTTAATATGTGCATGCTGCATTTTTCTGTTATTAGTAAAATTAAGTTGTAATGATACACTTCCTGTATTGAAAATATTTAAAACTTAATGCTGAGATCAATTGCAAAAAATTGCTCTTGATGTTTGAATTTATTAACATCAGTGGTACTGCAGTTTGTTGAATCATATTAGTATGGATGGTATGTATTAAATTTGATAAACCTTATATGTTTTGCTTTAATACAATGGTTAGGTTAAATATAAAGAACACGTATATTTAAGACGGCTGTATGAAAAATGTTTGGCGTGGCGGCAATCCCTGCCGATACTGGATATTTCATTTTTTTTCACTCTTGATAATTCCTCCGGAAAGTCAACACTCGGTTTAAATGGTCTAGAGGACTATAGTACCGATCGAAAACTGTTGCATATTTGTAACAACATGGGTTCAGTATTGTGATGGAAACGACAATCCAATCGGGAACTGCACAAGAAAAACACAAATGAAAACCAAAAGATAAACGTGAGAAAAGATAGTAACTCGGGAAAGTCGGCCTTGGTACCGGTATTAGCAAAATCAAGAGGAATGGTTTAACTGGTTTATGTGTTCCTAAACTTCCCCTTTCTCTGTCCGGTTTCCAATGAGCATGATAAAAGCACGAATAAAACCATATAACTAACTCGAAGACCACTATCTTGAAAAGGGATAGGAATTGAACAAATTATTCATGGAGAAAAGAAACTGTGCAATGGAAAAAAACGCAAAATTTGTTTAATTATGTTACGGTATTTGCCATGACCATATTTGAACTCATTCAAAACAATACTGATTTTGTTTTTCGAATATTTATTGAGTTTTTCGCGCGTTTTCAAGATCTCCGTATATTCGCCCCCTTTCATCTAGTGTCAATGCCAAATGCTTCCTACATTTTGTGTTAATGTAATCTGATTGAAACAAAAACATTTTTCTTCCATCAAAGAACATCTTTTTTGATTACCAGGAGTGTAAAAAAGGTCCGAATTAACGCATATCGAACTTTGATTCACAAACATGAAAAATGTTGTTACTAAACAGTTTTTGTTTAATGAAAACAAGATAAAGTCCTAAGAAATACATTTTCAACAATTTCATCCTTTCTGCAACCATGAAAAATCAGATGTCCGGTTGTTAATACATAAGTTGAAAACCGCAATAGCTGCTTCCTGACATGCGCAGTAAGTTGTATGCATCCATCATTACTTCTAAATTGATGTCATGTGCTGAGTCTATAAACAACTTAAATTTTTAGTTTTCATACTCGTATCAGAAGTAAGACATCAGCAAAAAAGAACCAGTATTTGTCTTCAAACAAGGTCAACATTTCACCTTTGATGACAATTTTGAGTAAACACAATTTTCTCGCCTTGTCCTTGACAACTTGAACGACCCAAATGCAAATGCGCCGAATTTTTCCGTTGAATTGTAACCAAATGCAGATTTATGCCATAAAAAGGGTGGCATTTTACATCGTTATTGTCTAACCGTAAGTTGGTTTTACAGCAGAAAGCAATCCTTGAAAAAACTTATTAGATTAGTAAATTTCTTTATTGGTCGACGATTCGCCAAACACGCCGTGAAAAATTGGAGGTTATAGTGGCGACTGATTTGTTAATTCCATTTTTGCCAATCAGTGTTTTGATTGGTTATTCATCGCTATTTTTGCGACAGTTGTAGCGAAGAGGCTTTAATGTTTGCATATGATATGTTGCAGTGTGATATGATTTTAATATTTATTCTTTGACATTTGAAATTTATGCACACTTTCTTTTGTCCATAGGTATACAATTGGAAAGATGGGTGAAGGAAATTCAAATATTTCTTATTATTCGAGAGTTAAACTGTGCAATATTATCAATACGGAAAAGAAAGGAAATAGGGTAAATGTCAAGGAGACAACATCCGATATCCAGGTTTAAACGACCCAAAACAAAACATCTAGGGGTCATCATATGGTCTTCAACACAGTGAGGAACCTCACACCATATAGTAAGCCCTAAATGGCCCCGAAAAGGTAAAAAAGTGAATAAATCAATTGAAACAAACCACATCCAATAACCCAAATATCAAGAAACTAAAATTTTATAAGAAACAAGGACAAGAATCAGATTTCTAAAACGAGCTCGTTTTAGAAATCTGATTGATGGAAAAATTATGACAACGGTAGTAGAATACCGAAGGAACAAGGGAAGAAAAGACCACAAAAATCGAAGTCCAAAGACATGGCAAAAACGGCAACAGAGAACAGCAAAGACAAAACAGGGAGGTGAGACAGCTACAATGCACGGAAATAAAAAGACGACATTAAAAACTAAGGCACTCATAGTGTGAACTCCCATGAAAACCGGGAGTGACATCAGGTGCTCCGGAAGGTTAAGCATGTCCTGCTCCGCTAGCGACATATAGTTAGGCATATAGTGTTTTGAAAGGTCTGACATTTTTAAATAATGACTACAGTTTAACGAAAAATTTATATCGCATGTCATTTTAAATAGCAATGCTTATCACATATTACTTTGAATGTTTAATTGTAAAAAGTATTTGATTTGCAAAATACTTGTAACCCTTCCAGTTGTAGTCAAATTTTGTGCATTTTTTGTCAAATCTTCAAAGGGAATGAACCCGAAGATAGTACAAACAAAAAATAAACATGCAAATTGCGTTAAAAAGTACAGCTTATATAACCAGTTTCGACAAATAGTTCCTTTCAGTTTTGATCCATATGATGTTCCAAGTTCGATCTAACATGGTTTCGACCTCATACACAGACTATATTTGTATCCGAAATTTCTTCAGTTTACCTTTTTTCTATTTCTGGTGCAACCTTTTCCTTTGTATAATTTTTTGTCCTATTGACAAGTGCATTAACTTTTGGCTTGATCTTGAATGGAAATAAAACGCTAAATTAAGCTAAATCGTGGCGTGACAATAACATGAAATGATTGATACATATAAGAGGTTTCATCAGTTTTTGGTCATTAAAGTTGACTTGTAAATTTATGTTTTATCCTTCATATTACCGTTGTCTCCCTTTAATGTAATCTATGAAATCAACTTTTTTACAGATCCGGCTTGTTGATTCTGTATCCGTTTTGGGTATGTACAAGCCTGTTTAAATATATTTAGTTAGCTTAATACTATGCTGAGTGCATAAAAATTTGGTTTCTATCAAATTTCTTTTCTTTTTTGTCACGACGAAGAGATTTTAGCGAGATCAGACATTTAATATAACAGCATAACGGGATTAGACCTTTAGACCAATAATTTAGGTAGGTCTTTCAATTAATTACGATTTTCTTCATTATTACCAAAAGAAAACCCATGTTTCATCATAAGTTACAAATAAAGACATGTAACATATCGAACAATTAGCCATAACCACGCCAAGACGTCTGCTTTTACTTTTATTTACCGCCATTTCTAAGCACCGGGTTTTGTAAAGCTGATCGATTGGTCTTCAAGTTATTAGAAATGATCAAATAAAGGAACAAAAAATGAGAGAACGGAGACATTCCTTCTGTCAAAGGAATTGTTTATTTCTTTTCATTATTCTCATCTAATGCAATTCCCAGAGGTCGTTCCGAACGGAAACAACAATGGTGCTTTGAATGAATTGTAGCACGTCTTAAATTATCTTAAACGAGAAATAGATCTTTTTTGTAAAAACTATAAAAAGTGTCTCAACTTTAAAAAATGAAAGTCGTGATGTTTTGCATAATCAAAATAGGAAATATTGACGATCTCTTTGAGGAAAAAAAATTAATTTTCATTCTGCAAATACAGATATCAACATCATAAAAATATCACTTTATTGCATTAGTTATAGGCAGAAATATGGGGTAAATGAGACAGAACTTTTCATGTAAGTCCCATATTATGTACATTTCGCCAATTACTACATTTCAGTTTGAATACTTAAGTGATTACAAAAACTTTTCGAAATTCCACCTTGGTACTGTTTGAGGTTTAGAGAAGTTACATGTACCATGGTTCTCAATTGGTTTTGTCTCGGGGTTAGAAAATGACAATAACCAATCAGTTACGTAACAGATCTTTCAAAACATATGCCTCACTTACCGTGTGACGGGTGCTGTATACAGAGCAAGACATGCTTACCCTTCCGGAGCACCTGATGTCACTGTTTTTTGAGAGTTCACACTGTTAGTGCTTTAGTTTTTGTGTTGTATATGTAGTGGTTGTGCGTGTTTTGTGGGCATGTAGTGTCTTTGGTCTTCCGTCTTCTGGTGTTCTTGATTTTGCCTTGTCTCTGGACTTTGATTTATGTAATCTTGTGTTTTGTTCCTTCGATATTCTACTGCCGTTGTTCAATAATTAGACAGAATAACGCTGCAAAGCATACCTCCTAAAGATCCCCGCACACAATATATATCATATGGCATTCAACTTACAAGCGGGGTATATAGCGAGGCATTCCCTTCATGTTAAACTTAGATGTTAGAATTTTACCGACAGTAAATTTTATCGGTTTTGGAGGACGCGTTTACCAAGAGACAACAGGAAGTCCTATGGCGACTAACTTTTCGCCACGTTTCGCTGACATTTTCCTTTACTCGTATGAGGCTTAGTTTTTACATATGCTTATTCAGAGAAAACAAAAACATTTAGCCTAGTCCTTGAATTTAAGTCTATATGAACACATTACTAAACAATGTAGTTTCTCTTATCCAAAATTCAAGTAATATTTACATCAGAAGTATCCAAAAGAGTTTTAAATCAAAGAAACAACAGATAAACCTACTTCAGCTTCGTACCTTTTGTTGTATTTTTAAGATGATGGGCGTTTGAAATCTAAGACATACGAAAAGCTTGATGATTTTAATTTCCGAATTGTAAAATTTCCTTTCCTTAGCAACAATGTACATACTTTTCCAGCGTATGGAGTGGACAGTTCACAGCTGATTAGTTACTGTCGAGCATGTAGTTTGTACAGTTATTTTAAACACGGAAAAAACACTGTCCCAAAAGCTGCTGAGTCACGGATTTGTTCAGCCTATGTCAGTTTCATTTTCTACAGAAATTCTATAGCCGTCATCATAACATCATTGAAAGATTTGACGTGTCGGTGTCCCAATTGAAACATTTATAGCTAGATTCATGTCTTACCGATTTCGTCAATACCGATTTGGACTTACTGACAGTGCTGGTAACAGAGTAGGACATGCTTACCCTTCTGGAGCAGCTGAATTCACTCTATGTTTCACTGTAAGTGTCTTTGTTTTGGATGTTTTGGGGTTTTTTATTTCTGTGTTCTGTAGCTGTCTAATTTCATTGTTTTTCTATATTTGCTAAAAAAAATTATCAAATGAACACAAACGAGCGGTCTTGAACTTACTATGAGATATGAGCAAAGCTCATTGTTGAAGGACTCATGACGACTTCAAGATGAAAAATAACCCAAAAAAATCGTTGTTCCATTGCTTGTTTAATATATTAACACAAAGGGGCGGTCTTGAACTTACTATGAGGTATGAACATAGAACATTGATGAAGGCCTCATGGCGACTTTAAGATGAAGGACAACAATAAAAGCGTTGTCCCGTTCCTTGTTTTTCCCATGTACTTGTAGACATTTTGCCTCATTTGCTTTTACTCTATATCCCATCGTTGCTTACAAAGGAATCCAACTGAACTTCACTGGCAATATTTAGCAGTCGTCTTTATATCCTTATTCTTTACACCGAGATGGGGAGTATAGGTTTTTAGCAACGGTTGGAATATCAATGAAAAGCCGGCATTTAAAAGCGACTGAGCTTATTGTCAAAGTTGTTATGAAATATACATGGTTATAAAAACCAGAAGTTAGTATAGCACACCTATGAACTGATGTATAGTTTTTGCACGATGAAAAGCAACATACTTTAGACAATCTTCCTCGCTTGTGGCCATCTTCGATAAGGTATGGATCTGCTAGCACAATTTGAAAGGACGCCATACACATATTATTTTGATTAATGTTGAATGTAATTCGCGTTGCGGTGTCAGGAGGAGATACTTGAACGTTTCAAAAGGGTTAAACGTTAAAATCGTTTCAGATCACCTACTTAACTACTACAGTGCCATGGTGAAAACGTCATGCTATTCCGTTCAGTGCCGAGGTATGTTTTTCTCCAGCAATCACAGAGTATACTATGACGTTACAATAGAGAGACGTCGTGGTGCAGATGTTCTACGCCGGAAAAGGGCGGGAAAAGTACAACCTATCTATCCTAAGGCAAAATGCGTATTACCAAGCCGTTTTTAACAGATTTTCATGAAATAAAAACCACCAGAAGCTGAAATAATTTATATACGTACATGTACATGCACGCATACTTGTTTATACGTAAATACATTGTGCATGTATATTGTTTATATGATATTTCAATGCTTCAAGTAACATTCAAAAGGTATTTTTATCTTAAGTATAACACAACGACATCGCTTTGCATGAAGAATGTTTGAATATCTCAATAAGCAAGTATAAGTTAGAGAAAGGAGAACAAATATACATTGCAACCAATTAAAAACTTCAAACTTCAAATTTAAATTCGCACAATATAGATTAACGTTGCTGTATTTATTACAAGTGTATTGGAAAATTATGCATAAATTTGTTTTTATTCTCGAGCGTTTTGCACTGTTTTACATTATATACATTTTGAAAAGTTATTTAAATAATAAAATGGTAATAATAAAGCATAATAATTTAATTGTCAAAATAGAAAATGACTTAGGCGCGAATTATACAACTTATATATGCCTTTTCCGAATATGAGGGTCATAAAATAAAATGGACTACATGTACTGCATGCGACCTACAAGTTTTCAATACAATGAATATGTAGAGCAAAAGAAGGTTCGATTTTTTTGCCATATTTTCCGCAAATTTGCATGCAAAATATAATTAACGCCAAAACGATGTCATTCCACTAGATTTGCAAATCTTGGAAAAAAATTAGCGAAATGTCCGTTGCTGAAAGTTCCGAGTCAGACTTCGAAATAAGTGAATATATTTCAAAAAAATACCCAAATGGTCAGGTCGTAAGCGCATATACGGTTCGGCAAGGATAATTGCTTAATTTGAGATGACAATATCTCGATTTACATTTTTCTCGAAATTTGGCTCCATGGGTATTGCTTGAAACTACAGTATGTTGAAAAACCGTAAAAATATTTAGAATCGAAAAAAACACCATTAAAATAATTTGAGTAACTTTAAAAACAATAAAAGTTCGCCCAAAAATGATAAAATGCGAATCAGACTATGTAATATACGTGTATGAGCATTGAAGCCTAGTAAAAAATTCAGACTTTTAGATTTGTAAATTCGATTATGCATACATGGGGCTGGCCCTTTTTCTGGATGTCGGGATTAAAAGTTTTTAAGCTCGGGATTTCTAAATGCAACGGGAATCTGATTTCATCAGTCTTTTCAAAGTTATTTTTAAACAAGTGCATATGCAATGTCTCAATTCTTCAACTATAAACTTTAAAAGTTGTCGGATTGACACAGTTGTCGAATTTTGCTATAACCAAACTAAATCGGGAATTCTCGATGCCAAGGATATAAAGACTAATCATGATCAGTATTTCAGAAACTGTAAACAGTGGCAAAGACGAAGCATATATAATTTTATTTACTCTTCTAAGAATTGTTTTTATCTTGTACGGAGGTGGAAGATTAGCATCCAAAATGGTGTTAAGCCAGGTAGATTTCCTGTAAAACACAACAGGCCTGTACAGCAATTTTAAAGGAATCTGAGTCTATTGATTTTCACCAAAAAAACCCTCCTGTACAAGAAAAATTATTGTTTTGATTCGGCATGTAATAAAACATAAAATATATTATTGTACTGTAGGACACTGTATGATACAAGAAAAGTGCAGAAACCGCGGTGAGGGTGGTCCGATTTTAAATTTCAAACCCTGAACTGGGGCATGGGTATGGGGAATATCAAGTATCACGTATACATCAGTGGCGGATCCAGTCCTGTTGCTGACTGAATTTTACTGTTGTCACGATTGTTTTTTTGATTTATCACATTGGCTGTAGGGGAAGGTTTGGGCCGAATAAAACTAGTTTACCCCCCCCCCCCCCCGTAGCAGGTTTGTGCCTATCCTAAGACAGGAAATTTATTAAGCCTTTGAGTGTCTTGACCGTTTTCTACTTAAATTACTTTATGTCTTTAGGAGTCTATGATGGTGTTTCTTTAGCTGAACTTGATTACTCTTTATTTAGGGGCCGACTCCGACCTACCGTTGGGCGTGGGGTTTCCTCGCGGTTCATATGAAGATTTTATGGTGGCTTTGAGGGGTTATTACTCCACTTTGGGTCGTTGTCTCTTTGACACATTCCCCGTTTCCCTTCTTTTTTCTATTTCTCAGTACTAAAAGGGACCCAACCTAAATATTTTTCTAAGATGGACCCGGAACGAAATTTTCTCCAAATAAATACTAAAAATTTTAAAGATTTTGTTCCGTAAGTGGGACTCGAGCCACTTTAGGACCCCATACATCCGCCACTGCGTTTCGGGATTTTGGATTACTGTTAGATTGTATGTTTTCGTAATGAAGTCGTACTATACATGATTTTCAATGCAATAGTAATAGCATTTTTCCGTATAGATACCATACATGGTCATAGCAAAATTCGACAACTGTGTTAATTATTAACAATCATGGGGATGGACGCGGGGCGGAAACCTGGGGTTTATAAACGACGGGAACATGGCCACATTTAGTCAAACCGGGAATCAAAATATGGGCAGGAACCGGGAGTCAAGGGAACAGGAACCGGGAATCGCTACCCCCACGCCCAATCCACTTCATACTGCTACACTATCGCTCAAGTTTCTTTCTATCGTTGTATACAGATTGATTTTGTAATAATAGATTGGTTTGTTAACTATAATGAATGAATATCCGAAATTGGCGAAAACAGGTGCACATCTTATTAGTCCGACATTCATTGGTCTGACCCTTATTTGTCCAACACTCATAAGTCCGACACTTATTAGTCCCACACTCATTAGTCTGACACTTATTAGTCCCACACCGTCACAGCAAAAATCTTTAATTCTAACATGGTAAATTTTCCCCGAACTCTCAAAGTCCTGAAAGTCTTAGAATACATTTTTCCACTCAAAGAGAACTTAAATCCTGTCTTGTCCTGTCATGTTCATTTACTCCATATCCTTTCGTAAAAATTAGGTAAAATTCATTAATCTTTTATATCTACATATTTTTTTAATTCAAAGGATATGGAGTAAATGAACATGAGACCATAACATGTATGTTGGCTTCAATTGCAATAAATTTTAATGAGCTGTATTGCTATTTTGGATATTAATTCTTCATCAGCAGCACTAGAATTCAAACATAGGAAATCAACAATTTTCATGTACAAATGCACCATATCTAAGAAAAATAAAGAGCATACACCCCAACACGGAGAATTGTTTTACCAACTCCATACTACATTAAAAGATAAACTCCTGTTTTAAATATCTACTTTTTTAAAATCGATTCTAGCACTTGTACTCTTTAAATCTGCTAAACCAAAACGAAAAAAAAAAATTGCCACTGGAAAAGGGAAGTACTGAGTATAAGCAAGAAATTGATCCATCTTTGCAGTACAAGTGGATTCTTTTTAATATACAGAAGACATCTACTTTCTGCATGGAGCCTTTGGAGTAGGATGAGTTATACCTTTATTTTTCGGTTACTATTATTTATACTTCTGTATCCCTCCCTCGTAGGATGAGCAATACATATATTTTTGGTTACTTTTATTTACACAACTGCAGCCCCCGTAGGATGCAAAAAAAATACCTGTATTTTTCGGATACTTTTATGTACACTTTGTCATACCTATAAAACCCACAAATATCTAACTCTAAATNTAAATGATTTATCGCATTCAGTTCAACAACACCACACAAATTTACAAAAATTCTTATTATATTATTTACATGTATCTCTGAAATTCAAAAGGATAGCAATATCACAAAGCTTTCAAATTTAATTCTTGATTTTTTTTATTGGTTTATAAAATACCCAAATTATTGAAATTAACTTCAAAATGTATTCCTGCTTCTGCTATTAAAAAAAGTTCATATAAATTATACAATGTAACATAACGTTATCCATTTCGCTTACTTCTGCAGATAAAAATATGACTATGTATTGTAAGTAAAAATGAACACAGAAAGGTATACATATATTTGAGACAGACTATACAATTTTATGGTCACTTAGCCGTTTGTCTTTTTTTGTTTTTCTAACTAATTGATAATTGGTGTAATTAAATGTGGGCAAACCAGGACTAAACCATGCAAATTAACATTTTTGGTCGGCAAAGCCGAAGATTTATTATTATCTATATATAGAGCATTGGGATAGAATTTGTATTCTCTATACTATAGGCATAAATAACCAACAAAACAACACAAATATCAATTTGCCGACAGCCCGTCGATCGTGATGTAAAATTGTTTAATTTTTGTGAACTTGACATGAGACACAACGGCTAGAGAAGTAACGAATCGAGTGCACGCAGCTATATTTTTTCATGCGATGAATTTCAAAAATGTGAAAGTTTCAAAAAATTACATGGTTTACAAAATACACTTATTCTATATATATATTAAAAATAAAAAGTTTAATATTTTTACATACTGTAAAAGTGTAAACATTCTTTAATTGAGATCAAAAAGAATTAATTGAAAATGATATTTATATGTATTACCCTAATCAGTGACTACGATTTCTTGCCAACCAGAGGTAATTTTTCAATCTTGAGACGTCACGGCGGAAACTCCTATACTATTTCTTCTTTATTCATAAAGACCAATTTGTGCTGTTCCGATAGAAAGGGCGAAATTTCATATAATTTCGTGGTCTAATTTGTAAAAAAAAAAAAATAGTTTCTGTTGTCTCGTCGACCTGTTGATCTTATCGCTTCCGCAAAAGAAAAGGACTCGATGAATAACAAACAACCAGAAAAAAAATAAATTAAAAAAAATAAAATAAATAACTAAAAAAAAAATTAAAAAAAGAAAACAAAAGAAAAGCAAACATATAATATAAAAATAAAATAAAATAAAAATATCATGTTCTTCTTTCATAATTGATGATGTTGTTATACCAAATCTATTTAGAAGTATTTCAATTGAAATTTCATATGTAAGAAGGCTTGATATCATAGTCAACGGAAATTATGTCCTTAGCTAGCTGTCAGTAACTGCGAGCATTTGTCCGGACAGTACCTGTATGTATTGTCTTCATGTTTTATGTACTTCATTGTAAGGGTACTCGTCTTGATAAGTTGGACTTTTTTCTAGTGAGTCTTTTTGTGTATTTATTTTTAGCCATTCACCACACATTGGGGGGGGATGGGTTGGATCCAAGAAAACGAGTTTAACCCCACCGCAATTTTTGCGCCTGTCCCAAGTCAGGAATATGTTGGTCATTGGCTTGTCCTTGTCCTTGTCCTTGTCTTCTTATAAAATTTTAGTTTCTTGATATTTGGGTTATTGGATGTGATTTGTTTCCATTGATTTATTCACTTTTTTTACCTTTTCGGGGCCATTTAGGGCTTACTATATGGTGTGAGGTTCCTCACTGTGTTGAAGACCATATGGTGACCCCTAGATGTTTTGTTTTTGGTCGTTTTAACTGGATATGGGATGTTGTCTCCTTGTCATTTACCCCATTTCCTTTCTTTTTCATGTTTAATTAAAGTAAATAGATGTAGGCGGAAACTTCATATAATTGTATTTTGGAGAGTATTCTTAGTTCTGGTAAATGTAAAGCCAAATAAAATTTACTCATACTTATCCTACACGACATATACAATTTGTTTATTCGATTTCTATGTGTAGAAATAGATTATACATGATTATACAACCCTTTACTACATTTAAAACAAGAAAATAACGATTTCAACTATTTCCTCAGACTTTCCGCCATTTTCACGCCTTGGTCAAGCACCAACAATAGCGTTGCGTCATAGATACCCTTTAATGGCGTTGCGTCATAGATACCATTTCGTGACGTTATGAAAAAAACATTGGCCAAAAATTGGCCCTGTGGCACTGAACGGAGTATAAAAATATTGGCCCAAAATTGGCCCATGGCACAAAGATGGTTAAAGACATATCCTACTATTGTTTCTGCGCATTTTGCCTTTTGTAATACCTTTATGACGTCGAAAATTTCCGCGAACTTGAGTTTGAATGTTTTGTAATTCATTTATGACGTCGCAAAATTCCCGCGAATTTCTTCCCGTAGCAAAGACCAACGTAAAAACGGTAAGGGTCAGTTGTAGCAAGTACAGAATAAAAAAAGTCACCTTCTAATTAAATACTGCGTAAACTACTTCATTGATGTTTAACCAAGGATATACATGTATATTTAATGACATTTACAATTTCAGCGAAATAATCTTAATCAAAATTTAAACCTTGTAAAGAACAGTTATAGCTAACTGAATTATGTACACGGTGTGTCCTTTAAGATTTTACACCCTTTTTTATTTCAACATTCATACCGCTAGCAGGAACTGATTAAATCAACAAAGGTAGAATAAAATTCATTTCTCAAAACGATTAAGTTCATATGGGTCAAATGTTGCTATCAATCTTAATTTACCCTTGTGAGTATATTCTCTTTTTATGTCATGTTAAATGCATATTTTGGCGTACAATAGATCAATGGAAGAAAAAACACTCACTCTACATTTTATAACATATTCAAACAAAAATAAAGTATTATTTGTGATCATCTTCTGCGATTCAAATCCATGAAATAGGTGTTACTATCGATATAAAGTAAAACCCGCCATTTTATTCCCGCCATTTTCTGTCCCGACATGTTTTTCACCAATATCTTTTTCCCTGACTCGGTGACCCTATTTTTTTATTTACTTAATCCGTTGAGGAGGTTATTCTCTATCTTCTGTGAAAATATTATCAAATTATCATTGGTCAATTTTTTTGCGATCAGCAATTTTGTCGTATTCTGAGTGCCCGACAAAAATGGCGGGAAATTAAAAAATTATATCCTTAAGCCAGCAATTTTCATATTTTTCATTTTATAATAATACATTGCTGTCTACACACCATGAAACTCTCAAAACGATTTTAGATCATTCGAAACGAGATATATAGTGAAAATATAGGCCAAACAGTATACAATTGATACCTTCAAAACAGGTAAATGAAAATGACGTCATAGCTCTGAAAATAGCTCGGTGACCCCCTAATTTTTTAGCTTAATTTAAAGCTTTTATTATTTAGTAAGTACAGATGGAATATCAAAAAGATATTATTGGGAGTTTAAATAGTAGGATATGTCTTTAAGGAGACCATTGTGCCTTAGTCTGAGCTATAATTCATAATTCTATTTTGGAGCTCCCAGATAGTATTTACATCCCATTTAAGACGTCCCTCAATTTTATACTTATCTAGAAAAACTCGCAAAATTTGGTTGTGTTATTTCAATTTAAAAAGGCAATTGCAGTCCTTGGTATGTTGAACATTGTAAGTATTAAACCTAATCATTATCTTAAGTAGTGTTTGAGTTATAAGACAAAAAAAAAATCCACAAATCTATAAAATTTGACTCAAATTGCCACAAATCGTATCTGGTCGTGATTTTTTTTTCAAAATTGGAGGGGAAGCAGATTTTGATTTCCTTATTATTATTTTTTTTTTCTCTTTTTTTTGTATTTTAAGCCTTTTCTACATAAACTTTTCATCTTTTATACGATATAAGAGGAAAAAATAGAAAATTATATAAATTAATGAGGGAATGGTTGGATTTATATTTAATGCATTTTCAGGCGATAGATATTCAAAAATTTGAACCTGTTTATTTTTATAGGTCGGGCATGCCTGTCATTTTGTATTCAAACTTATAATAACAATGGGTATGGAGTAAATGCACATGAGACAAAGTCTCTTCAAATACTTGGTAGAACTAAGCAATAAAAAGCGATTTCATCGTTGTTCTTCGAGAGTTTTTTAATTACTCTTTGATTACATGTGATGCTTATGTCAAGAAGATGAACCCAATCAGCTGGGACTGATCCTGATCTCTATATCGTTATGACCTTTTTGGACATATATTAACATGGTACTTTAGGGGAATGTTTGTGTTTTGAAATAAAGAAGTTTGATGATTTTTAGAAAAGGGCTTTTTGGGGTTTTTTTTGCCATGTGTTTGTAGAAACTTTGTCTAGACAAGCTTGTTTTGATATCATAGAGACGCAGTTATCAATTATTGCATAAAATGTTGGAATGTGTAGATTAGCATGTTTTATATATGTACATGTAATAGGATAATTTTTCTTTTACTAAATCACCAACAGAAAATTTTTAATAAAGATAATTATGGCCAGTCATCTCTTAAGCCGCCTTTTAAATGTCAAATTGTCTTAAGCCGCCTTTTAAATGTCAAATTGAAAGCACTTCATAGAAATATACGTTTGTACCTGTTGACAAAGCTGACAACAATTTCTCTATCAAAAATCGATGTCAAATTAAACGAATCTGAACTAATCACTTTCGCAAGTACTAACCGTGACGAATAAGCGTTCATTAAACTACATTTCGACCTCTAGTAATTTCCTCGACAACAAACTTATCCATCCATTTATCCAGTGCACTTACTTGTATAAAGGAGTTAATTATAACATATCAAAACTCTAGGATGAATTACTTTTAGGAGTAAAAAAAATCTATTGAAGTTTTTAGGTTTAGATTACTGTCTGTCTGTCCGTGCGTCCAAAACTTTAACCTTGGCTATAACTTTTGAACTATTAAAGATAGACTTATCATTCCGTATAATTTGATTCATTCTTAATTGGTCTTTTAATTTATTTAGTCTTTAGTTTGTTTGTAGTAACAGTAGTCAGTACTTCGGTGCTGACCCAAAAACCGATTTTATTGAAACTTGCTATATCTAAATTTTATAAAATTCTGTTTGAAACTAAGGAGTATCTCCCTCAAGCATAGCTCTGTCCTTAGCTGCATTTTGTTCTTTTTCAGCTTTAAGAGAGTATGAGCGTCAGATTTCAGAAGCATTCGATATCCTCGGGTTTTATCCACTCAAACAGGGTTAATTTTTTTGCACATGTATCATATTTTCTTGATCATATGTCACTTTAAAATGCATAAATTAGACTATGTAGAACATTTTATAAACTTCCAATTATATTTTGATATATTTTAAGGCATGTAAACAGCTAATGGAAATTGAAGGAACACTCTATAGAGAATTTTTTCCCTGCAAAATTTTGATGTCTTATATCTCACAAATATTTTGCTCATTTTGTTCCATTAGCAAAGTTCTTCAAAACAAAAGGTCAGAATTTTAATTCTAATTACAAAATTTCTGACACTCGTACACCCTTCACATGTTTTTCGGTTAATGGACTTCCAAATGTTTTTGATTTGATCTGCCCCGATGAGAGTTAATTTGTCGAAATGCGCATATGCAGAAAACAAATTAACAGTAACTTCGGTATTTTGTCATTTATTACCACTGGGCCGATGCCTCTGCTGGTGGTCTGGTAGTCTCCGAGGATATTCATCAACTCAGTAGTCAGTACTTTTGTGCTGACCCGAAAACAGATTTTATTGAAACTTGCAATATCTAAATTTCACAAAATGTTGTTTAAAACTAAGGAGTATCTCCCTCAAGCATAGCTTTGTCCTTAGCTAAATTTTGGCTTTTCTATTTGGATCATTTTGGTTATTTATTCTCTATCAGCTTTTACACGTATTTCGGTTAATGGACTTCCAAATAAATTTTGGTTTGATCTCAACTGATGAGAAATAATCTGTCGAAATGTGCATATGCAGAAAATAAATCAACAGTAACTTCGGTATTTGGTTATTTGTAACAAAGATTCTTCTCTAACGGTATTTACAACAATCATATTTTCTGGATAAGTGATGATAATCTTGCTGGACAATATTTTTGTTTGTCTTTGCAAATAGTTTATCAATAGATCATTGGAATTCCTATGAAAATAACTTGTGCAACGCTCATTGTAGATCTGTTTTCGTTCGACGTTATTAAAACTAGAAAACTGTGAGCGAACCTGACTCATACCCTCGCTCCCCAATTTACTCCAGAAGTAAAAATATCTACAATTAAATCAAGTCATATCAAATTTTCAAATAGCTGGTGCACAATGGAAATATCCACTGAACATTCTGTGAAAGTTTCATTGAATTTCACCTGCCGGTCTAGGAGAAATTGTCCCAACAAGGTTTGTACCATATGGCGGACTGAGTAACGAAAGGACGAACGGACTAACTGACACCATGATCAGTATATACTGCCCGCTAAAGCGGGGTATACAAACGAGAAAAACAGGTTTTAACTTATTTCAATTTGCAATGATATTAGCAGCTATCTAAACTATATTCTTATAATCCCAAGTTTTCAGATTATGTCGACATTATATATCCAAAAGAACTGAAAGTTAATATTCCAAATATTGCCATTTAACTATCTTGATAAAAACTTGATAAAAACTGGTAAAATAAAGATTAAAAGTAACGACAAAAAAATGATTTGGATTTCATCTTTACTAATTTCTCTTTTCTTAATTGAAGCAACAGCAGTAGAATACCGAAGGAACAAAGGAGTAGAATCTACAAAAATCGAAGTCCAAAGACGTGGCAAAAACGAGAACACAGAAAACAATGACGTATGACACAGAAAACAATGACGTTAGACACAGAAAACAATGACGTTATACAGATGCAAAGCACAGAAATAGAAATCACAACATTCAATACAAACTTACTCACAGTGTGAACTCTAGTGAAACTGAGATTGACATAAGGTGCCCCGGAAGAGTAAGCATGTCCTGTTCTGTTAACAGTACCCGTCACACTGTGAGTGAGTCAATCCAGGAAAATGTCAAATCGGCAGTCAAATCCGGGAAGACGTCAATCTAGCTGAAAATGTCCACTTTCACTTTGGATACTGACACGTCATATCTTTCAATGATGTTATGGTGACGGCCATAGAATTTCTTGGGGGATGAAATTAACATAGCTTGAACAAATCCCTGACTAAGCAGCTTTTAGGACAGTGTTTTTGCTCTCTATACGCTCGACAGTAACGAATCAACTGTGAAATGTACACTCCATAGGCTGGAGAGGTGGGTATATTGCTGCTAAGAAAGGGAAAGTTCACAATTTGGAAATTAAAATCATCACGTTTGTCATATAGCTTACATTTCAAACGTATATCTTCGTCAATATACAATAAAAGATCTAGGTACGAAGCTGAAATTAATGGGCTAAATGTTTTTGTTTTCTTTGTGTAAGCCCTTGTAAAAACTTCGCCTCGTACGAGTAAAGGAAAAGGTCAGCTAAAAGCGGCGCACAGTTATTTCCCATAGGAATCCCTATTGTCAGTTTGAAAACACGACCTCCGAATTCGACAAAAATATTGTCGATCAAAAATTCTAACATTTTGATTACGTCAGTCTCAGTGTACTTCTTGTTTGAATCAGTGAATTTCTTAACAAAATATATGTGTATCTGCGTTCTCCATTTTTAGTGCAAAACATTGATGTATTAAATTTGCAATTACTGTTTTAAGTTTATTATGTGGCAGGGTTGTATAAAGAGTTGAAAAGTCAAAAGTTTGAATGTTATGGCAATGGGTAAGACTGGTTGAGGATACCTGTTCAAGGAGATCTTTGGAATTTTTAAGAATTCACATTTGATTCACACCGCTTGTGGAGTAAGCTTTATCACAGTAATTTTTCAGGCCATCTCTGACTGCGGTCATCAAAGTAGTGGAAGCTGTGAAAGAGGTTTAATGGTGCATCTGGATGACCCGTTAAAGAATCTCTGTTTTTATGGATTCTTATGAAGTTTCGGTACCCAATAGATGTAAGGAAGTTGAGTGTTCTCATCATTGGCTTTTATGCCAAATGATGCTAAAACTGAAGTGTGATTTTTTTACAATATCATCCCTCGATTTTGTAGTAGGGGTATAAGTAGGGTTTCCAGATGAATTGTCGATGCCCATCTCCTTCACAAGGCAGTGGAGATAGTGTTTCTTATACACACACAATATGTTGTTAGAAGCTTTGTCTGCAGGGAATGACGTAATTTTCATGGAGGTTTGTCAGTTTTTACTACAAGAAGGCGATGCTCCTATCTCCATCCTATGGGATGTATCTAGGTACTCCAACGAAAAAAATGAATGTTTAAATTGAATGAATATAACGGTGCAAGAAGATACTTATCTGCTTCAATAATAAGACATTAAACTTTAAATCTCCAAGAAATTAAGATTAAGGATAAATTAACATCATCCAAAAATTACAATTAGTGCACTTCCGGTATTTTATTTTTTCCTATTTACGAGTTCTGTAAGAGCTAAGGAAAAACTGGTTCAAAATTATTTGGAGTTACGGCGCTTTGACCACTATTTAAGATTAATTACGACCAAAATTCGAGAAAACTGCAAAAGCACGTAAAAGTTAAAATTGCCGTGCACCTACATGCATTCATGAGTCTATTTGAAACTTTGCATTTAAAAAGTATAGGTTGTAATTTAAATACAACACTTAACGTGCGTCTTCATGCACCAAGTCATCATTATGTATTTGTGCAATGAAAATTGATCAATCATCAAAATGTGCTTACAAAATTTTTCGTTGGAGTACCTATATTATATACTGTATACTCATTTATTTCGGTGGAGTTAAAATAAATTGTATTGAACCTTAGAAACTCTTTCGTGGGGACAATTTTATGTGGAATTCATATTTATTTAATCATTTATTATTTTTTTATTGTATAACTGCAATTGAATTTGTTAGGATTTAATTTCGTTGATAACGTTATCCACAAATAAACAAATTTTAAATCCCCTCGAATATTTCATCTTTTACATTATCCCAACTGGCACAATTCGCATGAGTTTGCTATACTTGTAACAGGAGATATCGATAGGATAGTCTACAATAATCTGTTAAATTAGCTTTGAGGTGCGATTATTTTTAGCTAGTATCTCACTGATACTGTCGATGTATATTGAAACTTGATGATTCTTTTCCAAATCTCGAATTCAGAAAGTTTTTAATTTTGTTTTCTTTCTTAATGCGACAGCATTTAAACAGCAGACCAGGCTCATTCAGCTAGCCGGTAAATTAATATGTTTATATCAACTAATATTTTTGTTATCTAGATTTCATTCAATTTTCGAATCAAAAACTGCCGTAACAACGTACAAAGGGAGTTAACTGCAAAAATATCCAACGAATGTTTTCGTGGATTTTGAAGTAGGTAATCATTTTTTTTGTTCTTTTGTGCTTTTGTTTTCGAGTTTTTTATTGTTATAATTATGTTTGACAGATTTTTGGTTTTTTTCTTCTGTCTTTTTACTATTCAGTTTATACTTATTTTTCTAAATTACGTTTTGTATTATTCGTTCTTCTCCAAGATTTTTGTCATGGTCTATAGCTACCTGTAATGGAATTCTAAATTTACGGTAACTTCGGTATCTTGTTTTCATTTGTATGTTTATTATAGAGAGGGGGAGGTTTGGGGGGAGGTTTGGGTACTATATACCGCCAGCTCTTGCAAGTGCCGGTACCAAGTCCGACCATTCCGAGTTCTTATCGTTGTCTAAGTTTGTCTGTTGACTTTTTTCCTTTTGCAGTTCCCTGGTAGATCGTGGCATGTAGTTGAAATTGTCGGCCATTGTAGGTGTTACCTATTTTCTTCTGTTTATCAGTAATTGCTTCTTTAAAGTACCTTTCTTGAACATTCTGCTACATAGTAGTATGCAGTAAAGAAACGATGAATATTGTTTGAAGCAAATTGTTTGGCAGCTCGATATAATCAAAATCATGGTCTCTAACGATAAAAGCTCTACTTTGAAACTGAATATAACTGAAAAATGAATAAAGATATAGATATGATATTTTCAATGGGCATAATGGCAAGGTTTCGTCTTAAGCTTTTAAAAAAAAAAATTACTGGTATATGTACATGAAAAAGGTCTTTGTTTGACATTCCGCTCAATATAAAAAGCTCAAAATAACACAATTTCTCATTTCAACTGATAAACAAATTCAATATGCTATGAATACTTTGTATTGCCCACATCTAATTATTTTAAAATGCCAAGTTTTCTTACACTCGTCTTGATTAGCATCCTGTGATTGTCTATATGTTTTATCTGTCCACTAGCTTAGAACACTAGTGCTTTCGTGGAAAATTTCAGTAATGTGTACTTGTGCTTGAGAGATTTCACATATGGATTAACAATGAAGGGATATGGAGTAAATGCAAATGAGACAAAGAATCTACAAATACATGGTAAAACCAAGCAATGGAACAACGCTTTTATTGTTGTTCTTCATGTTGAAGTCACCACTTATTAAATTTCAGTTGTTGTGGGTAAATGATGTCGACATAAGCTAAAAACTGAGGTTGTCAATAGTAAGGATATCGTCAATTTACCTGCTATTATCATTGAAAATAGAAATAAGTTTATCACTGATTGGTACAGTTCTATTTTGTAGTTTTTTTCATGAAGTCCCGTTCGTAACAGAACAGAAAAAGATCTGCAATGAGAGGTGCACAATTAGTACCTATTGGGATTCCAACAACCTGATGATAAACAATGGTGCCTAAAACGAACATAAATGTTGTCTAGCAAGAGATTCGGTGCCTTAATCATTTCATCTCATGTCCAGGAGCAATAATTGTTGTAAGTAATATTGAAGAAGAATCCTTGCTTTTTGTTACAGCGAATAAACTGAAAACCCGGAAATTTAAAGGATCATTTAATAAGTTGACCCAATTTGGATTTAATCAAATTATGTGGAAGGGTTGCATAAAGTGTAGACAAATCTTCAAAGTCAATAGATGAAAATATCTATAGATTGTAATTTATCTAAAACTTCAATAGAATTTTTTACACTCCAAAAGAAATTTACACCAGAGTTTTGATATTTTTTTTACTAACTCCTTTATACAAATAACTAAATACCGAAGTTACTGCAAATTCATTTTCTGCATATGCGCATTTCGACAACTTATGTCTCTTCAGTGCAGATAAAATCTAAATGTTTAGAAGACCATTATCTCAAAAATATTCAAAAACTGATAGAGAACAAATAACCAAAATGATCTAAATGTACAAGTGAGTGCACTGGTTAAATGGATGGACAAATTTGTGGTAGAACAACTCTCGAAGCCGAAATAAAACGACGTTTGTGGGGATTTTTGTGAAATTTAGGAATTCAGTGCATAGTAGGTACGGTGATATCTTTAGGTGGAACTTTGAGCTTTTCTGCATCCTTGTAATGTTGTTTGTTTGGTGAGCGTTTATTCGTCACGATTTGTACGTTCAAAAGTGCTAGACCTTGACAATTCGTTTTTTTTATTTGGACATCGATACAGTATTTTTTTTTTCAGATGATGGCAACGTTGTTTGAAGCTTTGTTGACAGGTGCAAACACATATTTCTCACCAAGTTCTTTCAGTTGGGACTTAATTCTGTTAACAGACAGCTTAGGTGGTGACTCATAATATTTTTTTTATAGAAATTAATTCTGATGGTGATTTTATTAATGATTCTATCTTAAAACATATTAAGAGTATGTTTGTCTGCACTTTATCGTTTGCACCATTTTATACAATAGTTGGATACCGAGTCTTTAATAATGTCGAAACAAGCTTGCCAGTTTATTTGCGAAGGTGGGCGATATTTAGGCCTTCTTCTAAAGAATCGTCTGACTTCTTTGTCTACAAAAATGCTTAAGTCCTCCGTTAATATATGTTCACAAGGGTCTCAGCGATAAGCCGAAGTGAAACAGTCACATATGCTAGGGTAGTTCTTCTCGAAATGAGCATCACAGGTAACAGAAAAGTAATTGAAAAAAATACTTCTAGTAGGTTTTTTATAAGTAATAAATAACTAAATACCGAAGTTACTGACAGGCATATCCTGATTATCAAAATAAACTGGAACAAGTTTTTGAACATCTCAGTCCCGAAAAATGCCTGCAATATCAACCAAATCGATACCTTTATTAATATATTTAATTTTCAAAAATTGTCTTATGTGTTCATTGGGTTTATCGATTCTAGGATAAAGTCGATGAAAGCAAAAAGCATCGATAAAATTTGAACATTCATAGAGCGGACTATTAACAGACATTGTATCACATTCTAGAGAGATTTTATGAAGATGTGTGACAGGAATAGAACAAAGTTTAGTAAAGAACCATGCCACCCTGTGTTTTTGAAAACAGTATATAGATTTTTAACATCTATGATGTTCTGACGTTTGCGTTCTTTATTATAATTAACATTTCGGCCATGTGACCTACGATGTCGTAACTTCGGAGAAGAAATACCCATGATGTCAATTGAAGCATGCTGAAATCTTACCTTGACCCATGATGTTGTCATTTAACCCTACTGGGTAAGCTCTCTGAAGTTTTTTGATCCACTACAGTTCACAATCCCTCATAGATCTTACGAATTGTCTCTAATATTGATCAGGGGATTTTTCGACAAGTTCTAAAGGCTTCAGTTTAATGTATTTTCTGTCATGCTTATAAATATTCCAGTGCTGATATATATAAGATCTAAACTTTTTAGGAAAACGCATGCGATACATGTGCTCCTGGGAACGACCAGTTTCTCCTACGTACTGGATACCACAACCTTGCTTAGTTCAGGTAATCAAATAAACCATGCTGGATGTTCTTCAGGAGATGTCAACGGGGAATTTGATGGTAAAGTTACTGCCATTGACATTAGTCTCCTGGACCAGGAGAGGACAAGTGACACATTTCCTGGAGTCGCACTTTAAACTTTTAGAAAATCCACGATTAAATGGAGGCGGTAGTGAATTTAGATTTTTGTATGGATGGTATATTTTTAGATATCTTTAACGGTGTCAATCTGACTACAGGATTAAGTGCTGAAAGAGGTAGATTCGGATGAGTGTTTAAACCATTGTTGTGACGTCATCTTTTGTTTTAACTGTGGATTCTTTTTAAAGAACCCATGGCTTACCCTCTATTGTTTCTCCAATTTAAAGCTTAAAAACGTCCCGAGGGAAATGTATGTTAATACATTTTACTGCGAACTGATTGTCCGATCAAGCGAAATAGTTTTGTTCGCATCGATTGTTGAAATACCTTCGTTTGGCACAGATTTTTTTAATTTTCGGAGGGGGGTTGCTGGGATTTTCACCCGAGTTGGGAAACGTTTTGGACCGCATGCTAGGAAATTTGTTGCTTGTTGGGCGAGTTTTTTTCTAATGAACAGCGCGAGGGCTAGATTATTTTTTAACCAAGGTGCTGGTGTCGAAGATTTTTTTAGCATAGTCCGGGGCCAGAAATCCCAGCCCCACCCCTGAAAGTCCAATGTTCCGTGCTTTACTGGGTCGTTTAAACTAACCTCAGTAATGTGTATATTGTACATGTTGTAGAAGCTGGCAACATGGTAATTTATATTTCCTTCAAGTACAACTAGATTCAAAATATACATCTGATAAATACGCGGAAATGTTCTCTTTAATTTCGGTCTTTTCTTCACAACATCAAAAAAAAATCTTATAATCTTTTACGAGTTCCCTCCAGTTATCAGTGTTAGTTCAAAATTTATACAAAATTCTGCATCCAACTGATGTGAAAAGCACAGTAATAGATAACGGGCTTTACCACCTGTGCTGAGATGATCTATTTCTTCAAGAATATATGCATTTGGTAGAAGGAAAATTAAATGAATATCCGGCTTGTACACCTTTTTTCACGAATTTATATTTTTCTGTACCACTTAGCTTCTTATTAAACAAAGGCC